>VYXH01012655.1:515022-560297 GCA_013397275.1 Burhinus bistriatus | reverse complement strand
CCCCCCCTTGCCTCCTGCAGCACTAATCAATACATCTCTAGAAACACTCTTACCCACTGCAGCAGCAGTAGAAAGCATAACTAGAGTGTACTGAGAGGCCTTTGAATTAAAAAAACCTCACACATCTTCAGATACTAATCTTTTATGCTTTTCAGGTACATGCATGCAAAGTTGTAGTTGTTCATTTTAGCCGCTATCCCGAATTGAATCAGACAGTGTTGAGCATATGCTCTTCGCACAGCATTTAGTTCAGACGCGTAGGATCAAGGGTAGAATTCAATCTCCCCAAACACAAAACAAATTTATGTGAAGAAATGTCCCTGCAGCATTATGATATTTTTGCTAATAAGGAAAGGCCTTAAATGTAGCAAAGCTGTTGACAGAAAACATTACAGTGGCAATTTACGAAAGAATTGATGATAAATTTGGCATAATGCTTATAAACTCTTTTAAGGATAGGATCTTGGCCAAGTGCCCATTGTAACAGCCACATCGTACACTAGCATTACTGATTGCTTTCATTATTTTAGAGCTCAGAGTCTAAATGAACCACAGCCTACGCAGCAGTGATGAGATTGTAGCTTCTTTTAGATGATTGTATTCCTAAACACATCAGCATACACCTTCCCTTTTCGAGATTGAAAGTGAGTCAGTCGCTTTCCCTTGGCATCCTTCTGAAGTCATCTGGGAACCAGGACTATCCATAGCTGCCGCTGTGCCACTGGCAGACCGTGTGAAGCTGGTGTGTCACCAGCCCTCTGGCTGTATCTCACAGCTAATGATAAGGCACTGTCCAGTTCCACAGGCTAAGGCTTTCCCATCAGGACGGCCATCTTCAGAAGAAAGTATAAAGTCTGTGTAGTGCCACTCTGCTCATTCTTGCACATTCTCACAAGCGTGGTCACTGAGACCTATAGAGGCAAATATCAGCAGCGAGGAGTAGGTTTTGCCCATGGTCACAATATCAATAAGAGGAGTAGCCGCTGGTATTTGCTGTAGTCAGCACTGAGCAGGTCCATCTGCGCTACACTTCAAAAATCTTTCTCAGGGACCAGAGTTGGATTCTGGTTATCGGGGGTGGTTTCTAATGTGTCTTTGCCTCATCCCCTATAACTTTCTACTCCCTTATTTTAATTCTTTTGTGGTTAGCATTAAGCTAATCAGAATAATTAGTGATACACTTTTTTTTACATATATATATAAAATATGTCTTAATTTCTTTTAAGAAAGCAAACATTAAGTCCTTTAGTGGCAAATACATTCTAGTACCAGGAAGCATTTACATGAAGCATTGTGCAGGGAAAGTATATGTTTTCAAAACTTGGGATTAAAAAAACTTCGTACAAGATAGCTATCAGATTTAACATCGTATTTCTACAGGATTTTGTTAGTTGTAGCTAGTCATATTTAAAGTCATAAATTAACTTAATGCATTAGATGTGGTTTGGTTTATGTCCAGGGGGAGATATTTATTCAATGTACTGTAAACAGTGTGGTATTAAAAGGGCAAAGGAAACACCACTGTAATACGTTTCAGAAACATATATAAATCTATTCAACAAAAATAAGGGTTTTGTAAGGTGTAAGTTGGTTCTGTTAACAGGCAGACTTTGTCCTTTTGAATTTATTGTAAGGGCATCTTGGAATTCTGTACTTTTTTTTCCTTCATATGAAATACCTTTTTGTCACATTTATCAATGGCTTCCTTAAATTCTTCCTCATGAAGACAACCAGGACCAAACACCTTTTCTACCTAACATTTTGGACATTTTGACTTTTCAATCACATCTTCTTGTCTTTCCTGTTTTTCTGGCACGGATTACTTTATGTCTTACATTCCCAGCTTAGCGACCTGGCAGGGTGGGGAAAGAAGAGAGGTATCAGGTAGATACCATCTTTGGAAGTCATCACATTGTTTCTTTTTTAGTGGGTGGGGTAGAAAATGGATTCTATCAGAGGTTGCATTTTGTGCCATGACCTAATTAATAATTTACAGGAGTGTCAGTGAACTGTACTGGATCACTGGTTGAACTAGGAGGTCTCTGCATGAGGTAGGACTTTCTGGTTTCTTACCATCTCTCTTGTGATTGATTGTACTCTCTTTTTTGTTGTTGTTGTTCCTTTGCTAGTGTGTGGCATGGTGTCCTTAGCATTATGGAGGAAGGAGGAGGGAAAGAAAAAGCATGTGGAAGAAAGGCATGTCAAATGGTGAATACAAAAGTGGAAATAGTGACATAGTCACTGGCAATCGAGAGAATCATATCTCAGTGCTGCAAAAAGGACAGAATAAATGGTAGCAGGGGAAGGGTGGTTACCAATCCTTAGACTTTTTTCAGAGCAAGGTAAAGCCTTCTCATGATTCAAATTGCTAAGTATATGTTATGCTGACAAGTGAGGACCCTTGTTTGAAGACACAGAAGTATTTTTACCACTTTTATTTGAGCCTTCTTAACTGACTTGTGTAGCAAGAATTTTCCAATATTACTTTTTGTTGGGTATTGCTTTACACTGGCATGATGGAATCTGTGGCTGTTTGCTTACAATCACAATCTGCTGTATTTTTCTGCATTTTTTATATCTACTTCTAAGAGCTTTGATAAATCAATCTTTAGGAGAGTTAAAAGTCAAACTGATAAGGGAATAAAATGACTAATTTTGGTTTATGAGATCGAGGTAGTGATCAGATTTCCATGTGAAGTCTACAAAGCTTACAATATTTTGTTGAGATGGGACAAATATATCCCATTAGCTAATAATTTTTTGTGTAAGGTCTGTAAATGTATCGAAACCAACTACATTGAAAAAGCTAAGAAAAGTACACACATCACAAAATTACTCTAACTCAGGTCATAATTTAAATTATATTTAAAAATGTAATTCTAAAAGAAAACCAACCATTCTAATATTTGCTAAGTGCCTCCAAAGGACATCTTGCTACGAAGAATACATCCTTCAGCTAATAGTGTTTCCTCTGCTGGAAACATTTGTACATAGGTTCATAAATCAACAAAAATGATTTAACATTTCAGCTTTGTTGCTATTTCTCCCTTTGTTTGCTTATTTTTATTTTCAGAAATTTGTCTGAGAGTAGGACTCATCATTGTTTAGAATTTAATCTATGCCATTTTATTCCTTCCTTCCTTAACATAGAATCTTCTGTTCGTAGTTTGTCCTAAACAACTAATTGATTGCAACTGGGGGAAAAAACCAGCAGGAAAAAAACCCAGATAAAGTTTCCAGTAACACAAGTTCTTGACTTCATTCAAATGCTTCAACATATATTACCAAAAAAGTGAGGGCGAAAACACAGAAATATGGTAGACTTAACTGAGCTTCAGAGTTTTTATGAGGAGTTACAAAGTCTTTGAAAGCAGGAAGTTTTTTTCAGTCTACATGATAACCTTTGAAGATGCATCGTAAACACAAAATAGTCTAACTGCTTGTATAATCTGTTGAATTTTAGAGTACAACTTTGATGGCCATCTTCTCTTTTAGCTGTTTCCTGTTTTAGATATCTCCAGGCAGTTTCCTGATTCATACATGAGTGGTGCTTCCTTTCTCAAAATTCCTCTTTTGCGTGTTTCTCAGCAAGAAAAACTAATTTGACTGTTCAAAACAGCAAATTCACATAAAAGAAAATCCCTCCTGCTATTCTGAAAATGCAAGCTCAGAAGAATTTTCTTCCACTCAGTGTTTTCACATGATCTGTGGGGTTTATGATAATGTGCTAGCTCTCCTGTCTCCCTTTGTTTAGGCTTTTAAAAACCAGTCTTTGGCCAGGATTATTAGAAGAAGGGAATGTCATTTGTTGTTATGCCAGGCATGGATTTACTGGGAAAGCTTTAGCTCTGCGTTATGCGCAGCAAGTGGGGACAGCACTGCCACGTTGCATCATGTGATTGCAGCTGTGTAGCCTCCATTTGAGACTGGGAGCTCTGTACACAAGCAAGTCTACTCAAGTTTGTGCAGACAGATCTGAGTTTAGCTCTGCCAACTGTCGGAGCGAGTCGGTCTGAACTAGCCAGTTGTTCTGACCTGTTGCCATTCATGTGATGTTGCTCCCAAGTGAAGACATCCTGGGTCTACATCTTCCCATAGATGTGCCCTGTAAATGCAGTATCCTGACGTTCTGTAATACCAAATCCATCTTTTAAGATCTTGTCCCTACATAAAAATTGTATTACACCAATACTTTTATAGCTCTCCACAGTTCTCTAACCTGGATGTATTAATATCAGAGTAAATTTTTACTATCTAGACAAGGATAAGTCATGTGAATAGTGTATAAATTTATGCACTCTGGAGTTTGTAGCATTGTTATTATGTTAGTAAAAACTTACCAAAATATCCATACCTATATAGGCCCTGTCTTGGGCAAAAAGGTAAATTAAAGAAAGGCATAAGCCAATGTCTAACCGCCAACCAAAGAAACTTCTCTTGGAGAAAAAAATTATCCCATAATAATGTATTACAGGATTTCAAATTTCTATTAACTTGGAAGCAATTTACGGACATTATCAAACAGTTTGAGTGGTTTAACTAACTGAACCTCTGGCTTTATCTAATTTGCAGTTATTGCCATTCACCATCTTTACTTATGTAATGAAACATCTAGACAACAGAAAGGGTTACTTTGCAGGCATAGCCTTTATCATACAAGTGAACAGTTGTGGGCAGGCAGAAGCAAGTTTGCTCCTCCCATGCTTCTAGTCTGAGGAATATGATTCAGCTCAAAGTTAGAAGTCCTTTAGAAGTATTGTCATGGGACACTGCTCAGTCTGGTAAGTCTTGGCACTAATTTATGCTGCTAAGCAGAAGCTGGGCTGATACCACCCACCAGTTCACAACTAGCTATAGTTAACTGCAAGGATGTCTCCAAAGAATAGCTGTATGCTTACAGAACCAGGTCAGTGTGCAGAGTAAGTTCCACTGTTTTAAGCTCTTCTCTCCACAGTCCAGCAGTAAAAGAAAGTCTCAGTTAATTTTAACTGTGGGTGGCGTCAGGGATCATGCAGACATAACCTGTCATGGTTTCACAACCAGCTTTTGACCAGACAGGAAATTACTGTCAGTGAAGCTGGAGTGCAGTATTGCTTATTTCATTCTTTGTTCTGCTTGATGTCTGGATTATAAGAAAATATTTAATGAGCTAAAGCTCTGTTATACATGGAAGGGATACTTCAAAGTTATTCTGTATTGACATTCGGTACTCTGCTATATTGCAGGGTCTTAGTTATGTTTTGTTTAGAGTTACTAAAACCACTCTGATCTTCACCTACCTCTTTTTCCCACAATTCTTTATTCAATTCATCCACTTAAAATTTTTTATTCTTCTCTTGTCATGCTCTCAGGTAGTCCCTAATTCTTTCAAGGACCTCCCCCCTCATGTGACAAAGCCTGTTTTCAGTTCTTCAGCTCCTGTTTCTGCCACATTTGATACAAACCCTTTCTTTGAATCTTTAAAAAGTTTCTAGGCTAGAGCTTCAAACGCTCACTGACTAGCTCTGAGTTTTGTAGTGAGAATACAGCAGAGAACTACTACCAAGTTGTGTTTGGTTTTCATATTATTTTCTTTTATGGTGCAATTTAATTGCAGCTTGATTATATTGTTTCCACCTCAAAGGAAACAATATAGACAGTCAAGCCAAGAACAAGGTTTATTAGAATAAGCCTCTTCTTTTATCTTAGAGCTGTTTGTAGCAGAGTATTTTTCCAACTAGAAATTCAAGTGTACTATTTATAATGTATTGATTGCACCTCCTGTAGTTGCTGTTAAGCAATTTGCTATACATACCTCCCCTCCCTCCAGCAGCACTCTATATTTAACCCCCATGCCTAGGTCTTGTTGCTACGACTTTTGCACTGGCTGTGGCATGCCACGTCTGAGCTGAAAAAAGAACTAAATCCCTTGGGCCAAATTCATTCCTGGAGTTGCTTGATTGAACATAGTGCATTTACACTGAGCACAGATTTGGCTCCTACCTGACTTTGTCAGCATTCACTGTGCTGTAACTAAGTAACAAGAACACTGTCATTAGGGTACAGATGAATAGCTTTCTCTGAGGTTATTAGAGCACTGAGCACCTTTAAGGAGTGCAGGAATCTGTGAAAGGAGGAGTTGGGGAAAAGGACACTGCTCCTTTTAGAGTCTGTGTAACAGAACTGATAAGCTATTCCTGTGATGTGATCGAATGTGACTGAATACTGCAAGCTCTTGGACTCTTATTCTATAAAATCCACAGCAGAGCAGCACAGGAAAAGATCGGAGGGAACGGCTTCTGCTGTACTGAGAAAGGTACATATTTATATTTTCTTATTTCTCCCACTTGACACGATTTCTTATCTTAGATAATGTCACCATTTTAAACAGTGGTGAATATGAAAGAAGTGGTGTTTTCCACATTCTGACTGGTACTTGTTGTCAGGAAGCCTGTCCGTGGGCAGCAACAGCTTTCACAGAGAAAGAGTAGGACATATTTGTGTGTGATGCATTTGTACTGTACTGTAAACCTTGACAGTTGAAAGAAGTGAGATGAGATAACCCCGACCAAATTGAAAATGTAATTTATGGCTATAAGTATGCTGGAATTTGGTACTCATTTGTATTCAAGAAAAAGCTGAATGCAAGTCAAGCTTCAGCTCAGTCATATTTGACTGAATAGCTGCTTTTATAAATGTGTTGCTGTAGCTGTATTTTAGGGGGGGTTTCATTCTCAAGAGGGAGTTCTGCTACAGCAAAATGTCTGTGAAGAACAGACAAAAAAGCTAATACTTTTGCTTGCTAGCACTGTGGCTGCTTATAGAGTATCTTTCTGATGCCCTTTATGGACATTCTTTTCCTTCTGTCCATTAAAAACAAACTCATATTTACCAATACTGTCAACCACATGTCATACCGATAATCTCCCTAAACAACCTTTACTTCATCTCTGCACTTAAGCTTACTTTTTCTGCTTACTCAGCCATGGACTCCTCTAACACAGCCCTCAGGTTCAGAATCTCATGCATTTGCACCATGTTGCAGTATTTAAATGCAAAAGAAAAGTTTCCTGATTTACAGCTTTAGTTTGCATCAGTGGAAAAAGAGTTTAACCACATTAACACTGCAAACAATTTACTTGTCACTCAAGTTTAGCATTATTTCTTAGCAGCCTGCAGCTGGTATCAGGTTTATCTCTGCCAGTCCCACACTGTTGTCTTTCAGCATTCCTTCAGGATCACTGGAATTAGAACTGACTGGGAATTTTCTGAAAAAACACAATTTTGGCAGCAGGCATTGAAACCAGATCTTAATGTGTGAGGCCATCCATACCAGTTTTGCTAAAACTCTCTCAGGAGAGATTTCTCAGAAAGCCATTTCTAGCTAAAGTAAGAGACACTTTATGCCCAGCCACTCCAGCTACTTTTCTGGGGAGGGCATTCACTCAGGATTTGAGACCAAGGTCTCATGCCCTGCTCCGTCTCAGTGAGGCTACCTCTTCCCACGCAGTGCTTTCGTTAGCTGCTGTGCTGTGGTGGATCCCACCTTGCCTGGCCTGTTAGAGCTGTTCATTTCCGGAGAAATAAGCCATCCTTTCAGCAGCGATTTCCTTCCTGCTCTTTAACATCCCTCAGTGGGTGTCTTCACTACCAGGTTTCAGTCGTGCACTCCCCCTGGCCTGAAGAGCAGCTTGTGGAGAGCAGAAAGCTGTGCTGGGAGAGAGACAGATTTACACTAGATTAGCTGGTAGCCTTGGAAGCAGGGCAGGAGCATGCAGTGGGGATTTGGGACACTGAGGATTCAGCCCTTGATCTTTGTGAGACAAAGAGAGAATGTGAAATAGGTCTGTCACAGGTGATTATGCTGAGGACAACTAGCCATTTTGGTCTTTCCAGCCCTTCCTCCCTGCCTCCATTTGGGGCAAAATCATTCAATAATGAGCTTGTTTTACTTCCTGGGGAACATGGAAATCTCAGCTGAGAAAAGTTTTTACAGACCAGCTCCTAGTGTGCTGACAGGGCAGAGCACTTTCTACTTTTAGCAGTCGACTGCCTCCCAGGTGGGATTTGTACAATTCAGCTGAGCTATGCCAACCACTGGCCTCAAACCCTAGTACAAATAGGACAAACGCATCTAGACTTCTGGAGTGGGAATAAGGACTATCAGAAACACATGCTTCCCATGGGTACTCAAAAGGATCTTATTCCTGAAAAACTGTCTTTGCTCAAGGCCCAGTAAAGCGCATTTCTGATCCGTGAATTCCGTCACCGCAAACTCTGGCTTTAATCGTGCAGTGTGTTCACTAGGTCAGTCTAGATCAGAACGCTACAGATCCATGCAGACCTGCTTGTTGGATGGAGGAGCGGTCCCTCTGTGTGGCCAGTTTATTCCAAACCCTGCTTTTCTTTATGGGGCACATAACCATTATATAAACCTGTTCCTTTGGGTGATAGCACCGAATACCACTTAGACAATGGCTACTGTGAAGGGAGTTTTAAGTGGGTAGCAATTATCCTAATTGAAATCTGTCTAGGGAGAATGGATTTAAACACCCTTATGAAGCTTAGTTGATGGGGCTCTCTGGTAAGCAACAGGCACTTTTCTGTTCTTTTCCTTTCATTCAGTAAGAGGAAACCTGTATTTGTTTCCTTTCAGCCTGAGAAGAGGGGGAAAAAGAAAAGACAGAAGGCCTTTGCATTTATAGAAGTCTGAATTTTTGTAGTCATGGTAGTGAAGCTAAATCGTAGTAACTTGAAAAAATCTAGGAAGAGGGAAATTTAGATTTCATGCAAGAAATACTTAGTGAAAAATTATATAAATTCTGTTCAGCTCATTGTCATGATGTCAGTGGAAAATCTGAATGTCAAACTCCCAGACTAAGTTTGCATTGAAATACAAGCTGTTCACATTTGGCAATATGCTGATTATTCTTCACAGTGTTGCACTCATTTGAAAATACGTAAACAATAATGAAAGAATAGGAGGTAAAAAGATTATTTTTTTTTTTACCTTTAAAAGTACTAAAATATGAAGCTGTTGAATTGTGTTGCCTACAACAACAGGATACAATATGTTTGGCAGAAGTTAGTTTAGACTTTCTGTCCAAAATACTCTGCCTTTCTCGTGCTCTGGGAAAAGATCAAGAAAAGCAAAATGCCACAAAACAGAGATTACCTCATTCAAGACAGCGTGGGACAAAGAGTCAGGAACTCCAGTCCCAGCCATGGCACAGCACAGCACAAATCTCCTCTGGCCTAGTGCACAGCGACAGACTTTGTTAAAATATATGTAGAAATGTGCTGACTCTTGTGCATTGTTTTTGCAATGCTTCTTAAACAGCTGATACATCTTTACTAATATGCAAATCCTCTGTATACTGTAATGCATGAGATACTTAAAGTCATATTTTCAGCAGAAGCTTTTAAAAAGTTTTAACTTAAACCTTTTTAAACCTTTTCTAAAAATAAGGGGTATACCTACCTCCTTCACACAGGTATATGCATGGGAGGGTTTAATCTGTTAGTTTGTATGGCCCTTGTAAAAAACCTCTAGAAAATTGTTTGCATTATAACATTCTTCTCTCTGCGGACTTAGCAGTGTCTCTGCGATGAGTTAGGCCCCGTTGTCCCCAGGCACTCTACTATTGTAGACCATTTCTATTATCCTCAATACCATCAGACGGATGGAGAGATTCTTTTGTGAAAAAAGGTTGAATGGTATAAATTTACCAAGCACTCCCCATTCACCAGATTATGCGAGCTAATAAAGTTTAAATTAGATTCTAAACCCTTTAGCATCAGAATGCTGAAGTACTGTCTGGATGCTTGGAGACTCGTAATAAACTCTTAAACAACCAACCAGTACTTGGCAGTTAGATTAAATGCATGAAAAATTATAACAAGATTGGATGTAACATCATCTTTTCTCAAAGGCCTGATTTGTCAGCAGGATGAAGTCACTGAAGGGAAGTGTTTGAAGCACTGTTTGTCTCCATGTTTTCCCTGTTGTTCATAAACTCAAGAATAATAATGTCCCGTAGGCGTTTGCCGTCTTGGTATCCCAAAACAGATCTCTTTATTTAATGCAGATAAAACCTTTCCTCAGGTGTTATCCATATATCCATAGCAGGGACTTTTCTGACAAAGATTAATTCAGCTTTACAACACCTTGAAAGTTACAGAAGTCGCAGTAACTTTAACTTACTCTTGTGGCAACAAAGATGTAGGTAAGACAGCTCACCCAAGATCAGATCAGAAAAACATGGTGAAAATGAGACTCAAACCTAGGTCTCCTGACTCAGAATCACAAAGTTTACTCTCATTCCAGTCCTGGAAAACAGCAATCTAATGTACATGCTGTCTTTGTAAAAGAGTTTTTTTGTGATTATGTTTAGGATTTCATTTTCAGTTCAAAGCAAAGCAGTATCAGTTTATCCAAGCTAAAATTGTAATGAGAGCTTCTGTAATTAGGCTTATAAGGATTCACCTTGATTAGAAAAATGTTCTACCCAACAGTTTTCAACTTCCCAAGTATTTTAATAACTGTCATCTCTTATTTTTGCATCTGTAGGAAATGAGGTCTTATTAATTACTCATAATGTAATGAACTAAGCTTCAGAATAGTTAAATAATCAAATTTGATACTTCTTTAATCCAATAAGCGTGAAACTCACTAAGGCATATGTCCTTATTAAAACTCAGAGCATTTAAATGTGCTTACTTTCAATATGTTTATTTTTCTTCTTAGTAAATATCAGTTTTTAGCAGAGGGGGGTTGTTTTGGAATCTGAGAAACAGTAGCAATCAGTCGTTTAGATCAAATCTCCATACACCTTCCTCTAACAGTGTTAGGAAAACTTTATACAGTTTTTATGAAACACTGAGAAAAATCTCAATTTGAATTCATCTGGTTACTCAGAGTTACCTTAAAAATTTATGTTACCAATTGTTCTAATCCTTATTTTCTCACTTTGGGGAATTCTAAGACCAATCCTTTTTTTAACAGTACTTAGAAAAATTTGCCAGAAGGACTGAAAAAGTAGCATTACTGAAAGATCCTTATTGTAACCTTTGGTGAAATGGCTGGAGTCACCTGTACAAGAATAAAGAGCATCACGTGGGCATTTTCATGTTTTTAGAAAAACTGGAGATCATATAATAGTAAGGGGTTCATGAATCCCCTAATTTAACAACTATTGCCATAATAATAGATCCCTAAGAGTAAGCCAGTCTCTTGAAGCTTCTTTTATAGCCATTGGAATGACTTAGATAATTTATCTTCAAGGGCACGTAAATTGGGGCAGCAGATTCCCACAACTTGTGTTTGCTTCTCTCTTTGAAAGTATCTTTTTAAATCTCTGTAAGCTGAAACAGAGGTACTCCCATTTAAATGCTGATTGTTTGATTATGGTTTGCATCAGGGGAAAACTGCTGAACTGCATTACCAAGTTATGATTTGGTCTTATGAAACCTGCCAAAATGAGTAAGATTAGATGCATAAGAAAATAACCCAGTTCTTTAGAAAGACTCGTCAGTAGTTTGACAGGTTTGGGCATGAAATTTTAATATGTTTTCTTTTAAACTCTGTCTTCTCAAAAACAGATTTAGTGATACGTGTTATTAATTCCTTTCCACAATGTTATACCTCCAGTTTTCTGTTTATTCCCTTGCTCAATTTTTCATTTTGCCTACTATTTTCAAATTTTAGCTTTCAAAGAGAAGGCTCACTTTATCATGGTGTTTCTAATGCACAGAAGAGGCTGCAGTGCTAACCTGTGTATTTGGAACCTCAGTACAAGCATTAAAAAGAGTGACTGCCTTGTAATAAGTGGTTATGGGAAATTTGACTATGAGCAAGTTTAGTTTTATTGCATACTTAATGAATTTCATGAATCCACATTAAAGCTAAAATTACAATTGCATTTGCTAAAGCTGTCATAACATGGCTGTCTCTTAGGTAGTGGTAGTTTTAACTTGGTTGAATGACGCACTTAATTTTCATATCAAATATTTTCCAGCTAAGAATATGAAAGCAATTACCTATTTTGGTACAGATTTTTTTTCCCCTCTGGATGCATGACCATCACTGATGCATCTTGCTCTTGGCAGGCTGCTTTTACAGTCTACTGCTATCATTAAATTTATTTTCACATCTAAGACAGAAATTAAAAGAGGATTAAACTTCGAAAAAGAAACTGTGTTTAAAAAAATAAAAAGAAAAGAAAATGAAAGAAACAAGATATGTCTGTTTTGTTCCTTTTAAAAGTTACCTTCTCTGGAAAGTGTTTTTTCAGGATAATTGCCTCCTAAAGGAGCTCTGCTAAGAACAACCCGTACTGCCAGTTTATGAAGGCGCTGGGGTGTTACACAGCAATAATAATAAAAAAAACCCCATAATTGAAAAAAGTTCCTTGATACAGCAAAAACAAGTGAGCTTCTCTAGGAATGGAAAAAAGCAACATGTACTCTATAGGTTGTTGCTACCTGTGAGCAACCTCTAAGGATCTGTGGAGGCAGGTGGGCTCTGCTGTTACAAATGGTGGGACTCAAAATACAAAGATCTAACTGAGGCACTGTAAGAAATGGATCCCTCTGAGCACTTGATCATAGGAATGGCCAAGCTGAATTGCTTCCTTGCTTAAGTTTTAGATCTAAGACCATCCCCAAATCACACACATTTGAGCTTAAATTTGTAGCTTTTTTTATGTTCTTGACAAATACGTTACACAAAGTGTGTAAACAAACCAGTGCCAACAGCCACTCACCAGTCTAGATCTGAAGAGACACAAAGAGAAATGCAGGTCGGTATTTTGCCTTCAGAGGAGACTCCTGGGTGAACTTAAAGTGGTAAGATTTCATAGGTGAAGATCGAAGATTTGTTTCCCGGGTGGCCGATCAGAACTATCAGGTTTTGCCATTCCAGGTAAGCTAAAGGGCTGTCAGCCCGCTCATGCTTTTGCATAAGGAATGGCTAGAAGAGATAAAAGGCTATAGCTATCTGTGTGGTTCAGAAGCATATCCCACTTGACACCTTTTTGTCAAGCTAGTTGCGTCTCGGTATCAGGATGTCACACTGCAGTACCTGCCATGGGTGGCAGCAGCCTAAATATAATCTATGCCTTTGAAAAGATAGGGCATGTACATCTCAAACAAGGTGTCTTTCTCTGCTCAAAGTGTGTTCTTTAAAAATAAAAAAATCTTTGAAAGTATACTGCTGTCCAAGTAAGGATGAGGGTTAAGTATTTGCTTGTTTGAAATCAGCTGAAGTTACTAACAATCAGCAGGTCTAATCCAAGTTGACTGCTTTTCTCTGGCTGCAGACAATAAAGAAGCTGTCCTTCTTTAATATATGGGCTTTTGAGCATGTGATGTCTTGTAATTTTGGTATATAAAGTGTGTAGCAGCATCAGAAAATAAGACAATGGAAATCTGGTTTGCTGACGTACCCTTCCATGCCTGGGAAGCAATGTGAAAATGAAGAGGCAGGATTTTACCATCAAGCAGGTCCTTTTTGTTAAGGTATAAAAAGAAGTCTTCACAGTCTGTTCCCTGTCTGAAAAAGAAGTCTCGGCATTCCTGCAGGACAGGGAGTGGGGCGGAGTTAGCCTACAGATGCTATCTTGCCCTGTTTTGAGAAATCTCACCAAATGGTCTCATATCTATACTGAGCTTTATTGCTCAGGAGGAAAGCTGTTCCTCAGAAAATATACCACGTAGTTCATCCTGCAGCTATCATCCATTCTTGCTGTCTGACAGATCTTTGAAGGGCAGCCCCAAACACGCTGGCAGAATCTTGTACTGCCAAAGCAACAGCCTATGGCAAGTTGTACTCAGAGGATGCCAAAGTATCCATTGTAACCAGGGGATTATGTCTGGCAGTAGTCTGAAATAATTCTGAATGCCAGAAGCCTTCAGTTCTAGAGGGACCTGAACATGGTTGGACTGATACCAAGTAAGTCACTGGTATGCAGGGCTCACACGGTTTCCCTTGTCCACAGGCAGGAAGGTTAGATACCTGCTGGCATCACTAAATGGTTTCTGGGCTCCATCCATTTATTGTAGTTCAGAATAATTATCTCTCAACTATGTCTGTAATCCAAATCCATCAACAATGACCATACAATCAACTAAGCCATGCAAGTCAAGTGAATCCAGAGAGATATTTTTCTGTTAAACTAATGATATTTTCATAGCACAATCTGAGTTCTCAGTGGACAGATAATGTAGAACATCTTCAAATAGAGGAAATAGAAAGAACAGAATTCCCGTCTGGAAGGTGCAGGACAATTGGGCCTGATCAGTAGAATTACTAGTGCATAGAAGGGAAGAAGAAAAATTGACATCCAGGCATTTATGATCCTGTTGAGAAAAAGAAGCCAGTTCTTATTAGCTAGGAAACAAAATTCAGAAAGGCCACAAACCAAGATTTTCATGTACTAATTGATGCTGGCAAACCCTGAAAGGAAACGTCTCAGGTCAGACTTTGCAAGGAAAGCATTAAAGGTAAATATTAACATTGGTGACTACTTAAAAGCAAAAGAAATAGACTTTTAGCTGCTCCAAACAAATCATACTTGCTGTGCAACTAAGATAAGTGGATGGGTGAACAAACATCGGCTGTACTGTAGGCTGAGCATATCTCCATGGAAACTCAGTCATCTTCTGAACTCAAAATGTGTTCTGCATGATGATTCAAAATTTAAAGCAGTGGGATAGATTTTTCCCATGTGTAATGTGTATGTAGCAAATCCCACTACAGAACGGAGGTCTGACCACCCATAAAATTTAGGATTTTCCTGGGACAATTTTTGGGGAAACAAACAAAAAAAGGAAGCAAGAACAGATAGGAAGAAATCTGGGGGAATATTTGGCTAATCACATAGCCCTTTTACCTCTGGTCTTGGACAGCTTGGGCAACATTTTTGAGGATGTTGTGGCTCCTGTTGGAGCAATGGTTTTGCTGAACTCTAGGTAGGTGGAACATTAATACAAGTGCAAGTGGAAGCTGTTCATCATTTTTAGCAAGCTGCAAGACAAAGAGACTTGACAGAAAGAATCAGAGACTAGAAAGGGTTGAGTGTCATGTTCTTTAAAATAACAGTTTTAAATAATGGCGCAACCCAAGCCAGCCTGCTGAGGTTAAGAAATTGGTTCCAAATCCTTTAAACCTGTGTTCAAATGCCTAAATGGACTTAAAGAAAAATGAACTTAGCATTCATTCATCCAAATACTAACTGGACTACATTCCAAACTGTGCTCTCCCTCTGGTGTGCAACCATCAGCCCCTGCTTGTGGGAAGCAGAGGTGGGAAAGTGGAGGCGTTACAAGCTACATCATCAGAAATGAGGTGTGTTTTGGGTTGTACGAGAGGAGCTTCACATGCAGAGAATTCTCAGGCAAATCACAACCCTTAGTTTGGCACCTTCTCAAAGGCTAAATCAATTCCTTAATTTTAAGAACCCTTTCTTTATCAGATCTTTTGTGCTGTGACTCCTGCATGGAAGTAAATGCACCTTCCTATATACTGGCTGGTCTGAAATCCATCTGAGTAAATGGCTTTGATAGGATTTATTGCTTGAGCTGTGCAAGGTGACATGCATCCCATCTTCTGAGCTTTATGTTCAGATGCCCTAAACTCAGAGACAAACAGAAACACACACCACCCATGCTGCACACACATAGGCACCCGCAGCTATGACACTGAATTTCAGGGGGACAATAGTCCTATGAGATAATTTGAGCTGGCCCATCAGAGAAGTACAATGTGCCCTTTTGTTACATCTCATCAGTTTCATGAGCCTGAGCTCTTCTCTGATTCATGGATTCAGCTTTATGTTTTTATAACCAGTGAGAAAACATCCCTACTTTATAAAAGGAAATGTATCTTTTGTTCTCAAAAGTATCAGATTGATGGCTCATGTCAAAGGTTTTATAAGCAGGAAAAACGCTACTATCTCCTGTAAACCATTCCACCTGGGTACCTCGGCTGCAGGCTCTGAAAGGAAGGAGGCAGGTTGAGTCCTGCTGAAACATCAAGCTCAGCTTCTCAGCAGAGCATGCAAGGTAGTAACTTAGGACCTGCAGACTCATTTGAAACAGAATGTTACCTAACCGTGCCCAGTTTCTGCTGATACTGCACTGAAAATTAAAGGGTGAGATGTTCCATATTTTCTTACCGAGGCCAGCTTAGAAGTTTCCCATTGCTCAAAAATTAGGAGAGTGGGATCACATGCAGGCTCTAAGTTAAGATTTTAAATCGTTTGAAAAATGGTTAGAACAGCTTTGATGCTGAGAGGCTTCTTGTGCAGTGGTATGCTTGGAGCCAGGACTGAGCAGCTGTGTGGGGGAAGGGACCGGAGCATTAAATAAAGCTACTTGTTGACTGCCTGTAAAATTGGCTTCTAAAGGGAGTGCCACAGAGCACCATCCATTACCAAGTGACAGACAGTCATTTCCAGCTACTGTGGAACATATCATAATTAAACTCTGTGTGTTCCGGTTCAGTATGATTGGTTGTCGGTTATTCAGCTTAGTATTTATAAAAAGGATAGCGCTCTCCCGTGCCACCTTAACCCTGGGCTGTTTTTCTCTTTCCTTCCAGATGCTGGAGAGCTCTTCAGTCCTTTTGTTCATTGTCTTCGTCCTGCTTTCCATTTTGCTGCTCTTTGTGGTGCTCATCAGGAAAAACGGCACTGCTGCCCTTATCTGGAATGAAATAATCCGGGAGAAAATAACCAATTTCATCATGAATCAGAGCAAAGAACAGAGGATTTTAAATTTCGTGCTGCAGAATGCAGTCCAAGGAGACCCCTGTAGTGTGCTGGACACTATAGATAAGTACTGCTCCCAGAAAGAGTGGGCCATGAATGTGGGCGATGAGAAAGGTAATTGTAGCAGGGATCAGCACTTGAGAGATCTTCAAGACTAGCACAGTACAGGACACCTTATTGTGTTCAAATGGTAACTTCCATCTGCTGAAAAAAACTAACCCACAACAGCCTTGTTCTCAGCAGAGTAGTTCTGTAAACAGTAATGCATGCTTGTGCAGATGTCTTTGAGGAGGGGTATCCAGTGAGTAATTGAGGAAGTCATAGGACCAAATCTGGGTTTGTATGTTGTGTACATTGCAAGTGGGCAAGCAGAGGCTGACAATTTATGGGAAAAATTTAGGGTTGTGTTATACCTCAGTTCCTATACAGAGTGGCCTTCAGGCATAATTCATTAAGTACTTTCAGATCCTTAACTGAAAGATAGCAAATTGAAAAAAAAGAAGTGTTTTAAACTATATGAATTTTGTATATGCAAGCATAACTTACAAATTACTGTTGAAGAGAGAAATCCTATCCATGTAGTACACAAAAGCAGCTATCAGACATTGTTGCTATTTAGTGAGTAAATCCTCTTGTTCTTGTCTCCTAAAGGAAAGTATGTGGACCAAACACTTGTTTTCTTAGCTGCAAGAAAGTGACAGTATTTTCAAAAAACTGTAATGGCAAAATATTAACATGTTCCCTTATGAATCAGACAGAAAAGTACCTCTTGCTGGGAAATTGCAGGGGAAATCTGCTTAGTCTGGGATTAACATAGCTAATGAAACACAACTGTAAGCATTGTAATAAAAATGCTTCTCTGTCACGGGTACATTTTGTGAAACCAGCTCCTCTGCATACCAGGCTGGGGTGCTTAGGGCAACAGAATAGTAGGTGGTGGCTGAGTAGGAATTCTTAAAGCTCTAAACTTTGATCATTTGGGATTATATTCTTAAAAAAATCACTCTAGTTTTGCTCTGACAAGATGACCTTTCCTCAGATAAGAACCGTCAGAGTTAACGCATCCTTAGTTCCCAAGATTTTGAGAGTGACCACATGATCTCAAGGTGCAAGCGTCATCATCACACTATTCATAAACAAATGACACCCAGGAAAATGTCATGTAATGAAACATATGTACATTGTAAAATTCCATGGCTCAGAGTAGAATCCCTTCAAATACTTTTTCAGATTAGTTATCTAGTTTCTGGCCATACAAGTAAGAGAAGACAGTTTTCTCACAAATAAATCCCTTTCTTCAGAAGGACTGAATATAGTACACTGCCACTTCTTTTTGGGAACATTTTTTGTTGTTAACAATTGACTAATGTCTTCCATCCCACAAATTCATCTAGTGAATCCAAGTATTTTGCAACTTTATAACTAGACTTTTCTTTTTCCCTTTATGAAAAAAAGTATTTAGGAAGAGAAATTTTGTATCAGACTACTGCATGTAACATTTGCAACAAATATGAGCACTCAAAATTCAGGCATTATGTATTTCACAAATATGGCTAGTTTCTGCAATAAGTTCTTGGAAAAAACACTGCATTTTCCCCTTGTAACACTATAAATGTTGTAGTTAATTCAGGCACTTCTTTAGTCAGAAATATTTCTATTGTGAAACTAAGTAAGATTTTTTTTTTTAGTTGAAGTTTGTGTTCTGAAACTTAGAATGTCCGTGATTAACTTGATCACACATAAGCCAATTTGCAAATGAAACAGTATATAATTTGACATCAGCCCTTAATTTTTGAATGTCCTGAGCAACTGAATACATGGACTTTGTAAGTTTCTTGTCACTAACTTGCTCTTCTGTATGTGAACCAGTTTGATTTTGTCAAAAGTTAACCTGCTTCCATTTTATTCAGGTTTAATTCTAGACAAGACAGTGGAAGAGGTCCAGCCATCAGTTGCACTGGAGCTGGGAACATACTGTGGCTACTCAGCAGTTAGGATTGCTCGGTTACTGAAGGCAGGAGCTCATCTTCTCACGGTGGAGTTCAACCCAGAATTTGCTGCTATAGCTAAACAGATCATTGAGTTTGCTGGAGTACAAGATAAGGTAAATACTATTTGTCTCTAGTTGGTATGAGGAAGCAATACATGGAGAGTGGGACTTTATTCATAGAAACAACAATAATAGGTTTAAATTTGTTATTCAGTCATCAAGCAAGGATGGCACGCTAAGCATTTGGGAATATGCGGAGTTTAATCATCAGGCTTGATAGCAGGGAAAAGCTACCAGTGTCCATGCAGAGGACCAAGCTCGTCTGCTCTTTTGTACATACAGTGCAAGGGAGCTAAATTTGTTGGCATCAGTCAGGGGTCCAAGTACGATGCAGACCCAACTGAGAGTCAGGGTAGAGTTTGAGGCTTGTCAAGATACATGTGTGTGTGAGACCAAAACAACCAAGGCTGTTCTCCAGAGTTCTGTGCTATGTGAGTCAGGATGAAGATTTGGGAGAGGCAGGACCAGAAACAATCATATACATCCGTATCTCCTTAACATTTTGAAAGCATTTAGACTTCATCTTCCAGTTTGGCCTCTTCTCTATTCACTGGTTAGTACAGTAGACAGCCCATTTGCTGGGAGCTGTTTTCAAAACTCATAGTGACTGTAAGAATAATGCAGGCCTGGAGGGAGACTCCAGAGTCAGTTATTTCACTTATTATAGTCACAGGACATTAGCACACACAGTCCTTTTCATAAAATTAGTAACCACTATTGCAAAACTGGTTAGATTTACTGCCATTATTGAACTGCAAGACTGCCCCACAGCTTCCTCCTCCTGATAATCAGAAGCCTTTCTATGATTTCCATCTGACATTTATGCATAGACATTTTGTATTCTTTTTTTTCTTGCATCCACAGTCCTTATTAATTTAACTAGCTCCATGCCTAGTTATAGCCCCTGACCTCTCAAAGCAGTACAGCTGAGGAGTTCACTATGTTACCTCCCAAAAGCTAGACTAGAATATTGATTTTCTCTGTGTAAACTGAAAGGTTCAAATCAGTGTCAAGACTGAGTACAACAGAAAACTGAACCACAGTCTAATTTTTTACAAAAGCTCACAAGAAGCAGTTGCACTATGTGCAATGGACTTCAGATGAGATGTACTTACCTAAGTCTAGTTGGTCACAATATATGTACCTAAATTTTGTGCAGTCTGAGGTGTCTTGACTCTCTGTACAGTTGGTTGAGAGGCAGATATTTCCACTCTATAACCCATCTCAGCCCAAGGCAGACATCTACAGCAGGTCAGGGGATTCATGCCTGAGAAATGCCCATCTATTCGACTAGACAACTCACTTCAACATAGATGATAAAACTAGAAGAAATAAATCCCACCATGAGATCTTCTAGTGCATTTCTCAACTTCTTGAAGAGAACCTGAAGTACTAGTGACATGTAAAATTGCATTTTCCCCATCTGATTTAATCTCCCAATCAGCTATGAGTCATAAACCAGACAGATTTCCTTACCACTTCTTTTCCTCCACTCACAGTATATGGCGCTTGCTTAACAAATCAGTGTGCAGCAGCTTCTTTCCATTTAACAATACTTATGCCAATAAACCTGTGAGGAAGATATAATAGCCTCTGTCTTGCCTCCTCCCTCTACCGGCCATACCAATTTTACATACTGTAGCCTCCCACTTTATTCTAAGCTAACCTGTTCTCTCTATTTTTTGCTTCCCTTGGACTACAAGATTCAACTGAAATGCAACTAAAAAGTAATTAATAGTACTGTTTTCAGCAGGAGATTCCCATGTTTCCAGTAAAGAATCACATTATCCAACAGAAACAACAGGTCACTTTTTGTGCTATTATTAAAAAAACAAAACCAAACCACCCAAACCCATATTTTGGAATGTAACTGCGTTGATTTGTCAAAAAGAAAAAAGTACACTTCATCTGACTCTATGAAAGAATTCAACTGATGCAATAATGAGCTATAAACAGGATCGCTCATGTCTGGCCACAATGTAAGATGAGCTAGAGGCATGTGCTTTTTCTTAATGGTTCACAATTCATCAGATGGATTTGCATTTCAGGTAAAACTCCTAGAAGGCCCTTCAGAGGAAATTATTCCCCAGCTGAAGAAAAAATATGAAGTGGATACTCTGGATTTTGTCTTCCTGGACCACTGGAAAGACAGATACACACCAGACACCATCCTGATTCAGGTCAGTTTGCACAATTCCAATCTTTAAAGTAAAGTAGCAAATGCCTTGATGTCTGTGAAGCTTATATTCTTTATCAAGGACGTCATCCTCTGTAGAATGAAGAATAGCAGCCAAAATAGCAACCTTACAAGACGATTTGGGGACAGGATCCCAAACTTTTGTTAGGGGCAACTGCCAACACTACGCAGCTCAGGGCTTCGCAAATACTGTTGAACCATTTTGCTTCCTGAACAAATGGGTCTGCAGTAGAAATCCCATTTGGAGGACTGCATGGTCTGGGTCTTACGCTTCCTAGAAGGAGTGTCTGCATGGTCACTAACCAGAACACTTGACCCAAAAACATCCTGATCCTGGGAGCAGGTGAGACTTAGGACCTGCATATCCCAGCTCCACCTCTCTAATTTCATCAGTACCCCCTTTTTTGCCTGAGTCTGTGGTGCCAGCAGAGCCTTTTGATGAAATACTATTTTGGTAGCACAGCTGGGTATCATCTTTCTGGGAGTCTTTACCTAATTAATTGGCTGCAAAGTAACCTTTGGAGGAGTGCACTGCCCCAGTTAGGCACTTGCTAGGGAAGTTCTGTCCAACTCTACCTCCAGCCCTGAATGTGGAAAAACTACGCTCATTTCTTCCCAACCTCCCTTAACCATTACTGTTAGCATTACAAAACAAGTTGGCTGTAACAGCAGTAGGCAATGATAGGTGAGGTAACTACTAGAGGACTTCTGGATGGGAAGTTATTTTTAAGTGTTAAATAACTGAGATTCAAAACATCTGTATCTATCAACACAGTATATACAGATACTCTCCTAGCTTCAGAGCTGCAGGATAATAAAATTTTCTACAACCACCTAACTATTTGTATGGAAGTGTCATTTTTCAATTATTTTCTTCACAAATAAATACACTTTTTTTGAGGCTGCCTCTTACATTGAGAACTTGCCAACTACTTCCTGACCCCTGCTTGAGGACTACACTATGTTCTCATCCAGGCTCCTCATTTTTTTAATTTCAGCCCTGTCCTCCAGATAGCTGTTTGAAAAGGAATTTTTTGGGGGGTTATGAACAACCAGTATTGAATTTACACAGCAGTAGCTGAAGAAAAATGTTCCCTCCCTACAGTTATTTTGTACCCAGAGAATGTTTTCTTTTGAACTGGTTGTGTAAGGATGACTGAGCTCTTTCCACTGGGAAGAGCTAGTGCATCCTTATCAGAGCTTAACCTCCACAACACAGCCAAAACAAACAGGTAGTTTAGTTCCAGTCTGATGCAACTGTAACACAAAGTTGCTTTGCTTAAAAAAAAACCTTATGAAATTAAGAGTAGAAAGATGAAGAAAAGATCTCTACGTTTTCTCAGATGTTACAAACCTTCTAACATGCAATTTTGGCATGTATTGCAATACGAATAGTGTATATGAAGTATGAACATAAAATATTCAGATAAAATATATACTGAAAGTGGCCCAGAGAGCATTCCTTTTCATGCACTTCTGGAAAAGCCTGACAGAAAGATCATGTGAAGTCCTGATGACCAGTTGAAAATACCGCACGTTGTCACTTGTAGGCTTCTATAAGCTCTGCAACAGACCAGAGGATATTTGCCATGCTTCTAAAATTGTTTCTACTGTGCTGACTGGTGTTCAGTCACCAGAGGCAAAAGCAGTATGCTAAACAGCACACTCATCAACAGGACTTCTCTAATAGACTGGGAGCGACAAAAACCACCCCATGTTTTGGTCCAACTGCTGCCTGTAACCACAGGATAACAACCAGCCTGATTAACTACAGACTTTCTGGTTTAGAACAGCTGGTAAGCTCAGATAAGCAACTTCTACTAGACAAAAATACCAGTAAAAATTAGGTTTATAGGTTTACTGAGGATAAACATTGCACTTAAAGTGAATATTGCAAGTTAATTCTGCCTTGTGGAAATTTGTCAGTGATCTGCATTGTGCACAAACCCTGCTTCATGCCCAGCTCCTGAACAAAATGGCAGAAAGTTGTACACGATGAAAGGAAAACAAGTGCAGAAAATCTCTTTTATTCATTTAGTGGTTTTGGAGTTTGACTGAGACTGGCCAAAGCAGACTGGTACATGCCAGTCTCTCAGATGACCTTAAGAGCTACTACAACATTTTAAGGCCATATTAAAAAAGTTTTCAAACATCAGGCATGAGAGCCAAAACAAAACCATCTTACTAAGCATGTAGACATAGTTGGATACAATCTGAGCAGCAAACTGCACACCTCCACTGCACTTGATTTGTTATTTCTGAACCTGAATGACCCTATATGTTATCAGCATCTCTAATGTTCTACTGATTCTGTTAACAGAAAAAGTCAGCATATTAAACATGACCACAAAGGATCAGAGAGTTATTCAGCTTCCCCCATGTCTTTTCTTCCCTCCAAACCTGTAGTACAACGGGGTTTTGGATGAAGGCACTAGGGTATGACATGGTTAACACATTACATTGAAGCCAATGTCTGCTTAACAGCCACCATGAAGCAATTTCTCTTCTTTCTAGGAATGCAACTTGCTGAGGAAGGGCTCGGTTCTTCTGGCTGACAATATCATCGTCCCAGGAGCTCCAGAATTCCTTAACTATATCCGCAACAACCCTCGTTTCCAGTGTACTAACTACCCATCCCATCTGGAATATATGAAAGTGGAGGATGCTATGGAAAAGGCTGTGTTTTTGGGATAGAGAGTGCCATTAATACTCAATCTTTGTTTCAAATGATGTAAATGCAACTGCACAAGTTAACTTGTCCATGCTTTAAATTTTGGTTTTTTTTGTATTTTGGAGCCTGTAATTACAGCAAGCACTAGTGGAGATTGTTTTAGACCAGGTGGAAACCAAGATCAGGAGGAAGTAGGGTAACTGCTCAAAGATCTGTTCCATTGTTTCACATAATTCAGCAAGCCCAAGGTGATGCACATTGTCTTGCCTTAACCAACACAGCATTGAACAATGCAGTCTGTTATTTTGAGCTCAAACCCAAGCCACAGCTTGGGCTTAGAGTAGGGTGGAGAAAGTCGCTGCTACTTCTGAAGATTTGTGTCCCTAAGCTGAACTGATTAATTGTTATCAAGAGTGGAAACAAACATGCATGCTGCAAGAAAAGACAATTTCAGGACCCCCAATTTTGCTAAACGACTAGCATGCCACTTAATACAGTGAAGGCTCCTATCGTGGTATCAGATACATTTTTGCATAGTTACTGCAAAAGTTAATCATCTCTATGCTAGAGAAAAGGGCATGCACTGAAAGAAGACCGACCCATGCAGTGATGAGAAAATAAAACAGAATTTTGCAGATGACAAACAAATAAAATTATTAATCTGCCCATACAGAGGCAGGGAAAACTGAAGTAGTAAATAGATTAAAACAAACACAGTAACAGACAGATAACAAAAGGAGCAGGCTCTTTCCAAAAGAACACCAAAACTACATAGTATCGGAGACCTTGAGAAAATGCTGTTTATCCCCACATATTTACTTATCCCCTCATTATATTGTATATCCGTAGTACGTGCTTTTTAGGGTGAGGGCAAGCTGCTTACTCTGAAGTGCTGTGTATGTTTAAGACTGTATAAAAATAAATACCAGAGAGTGGGTTTTACCAGTTGGGTCCTGCACACCCTGGTTAACCTCAGTGTTGTTAACTCTATGTGAATAGTGAGGGTTGTCGTTGAGAAGATACAAAGCCAAATCTGAAGTCTCTAACTCATCTGAACAGTGCAAAAATCCACCAGCGTTTCCTGGCATGTCCTGCTGTGATTATATAATGAGGCAATGGTTGCATTTATAAGTAAAAACTAAACAACGATAGAGCAGGCATGTGATTTCCTTTGTTTCCCATGAATTCTGCACTGCACTTGGGATTTCCAGCCTTGGAACAGCCACAGAAAGATCCAACAGCTGAAAATCAGAGTGAAAATCAGGGATAACCATTCTCATCTTTCCCATTATCGATTCTTTCAGACCTGTTACCAGCTTCTTCCTTTTAGAGCCCACCTTACTGAACTGGCATCTACGCTGGCCTGTGTACTACAGAAAATCCACCTCCAGGGCACTAATAACGAGCATAGCAGAGAATTGCCCCACACTGCAAAAGAAAACTAGAACAGGCTAAGGTGACAGTCAGTTTAGCAACAGACAAAGCAAACCACGGTGACCCAGCCAGCTTGTAATGTGTGCATTTCACAGGGGTGTGAGAAGGCAACATTATCAGAGTCTCTTTAACAATTTAAACTCTCTCACATTGAGAAAGACCAAAGATTTACTATACTGAATTAGATTATGCAAAAGCAGCCCTCTGTGACTCTGTCATGCTGTCTTGCGTAGGGGCAGACCCCGAGTTCTAACATTTCCATCTCACACGGTGAGTAAGTCAATGATTTATTCTGTAAGCTTGCTTAGCAGCGCGTCCTCTTGGTATTCAGGCTCAACTTGAAGTCACTGGGCCAAAGTCCTTCAGGTGATTCCAAGCATTTCTTGCAAAATTTGCAAAAGAAAATCTTCAAGCCTATTTACTGGCATACACAAGTTTCTAGAGCACACTGGAAAATCTACATATGTACAGCTGACCGAAATTTTTTCTGTATGCCTAAGGTCATGACTCCAAAGAATCCTCTTCTGTTTCTAGCTTTAAACACCTTTGCACCTAAACAGACACTCCTACCATAGCAGGGCACTTAACACATACTGATAAACAAACCAGAGTCTCCGATACATGCTGAAGGATGCATAAGAGTGAACAGGTAGACTGTTCTGCACTTTACAAGAGAGGATCAGAAAAATACATTCCTACTGTTAGTTAATGGCTGCAATTACCATCCAAGAGACTGTCAAGATAATTAGGGAAGGAGGGAACCTGTAAAGTTAGCATGGATATTTCAAAAGATGCATTAGTCAATAATGCATGTGTAATATATGTGTAAATGTAACAGCCACTTTTTAGTATAAAAAAAGGTATTTTAATTAATTAGACAGAATCTCCCACATGGCAAATTGTAAAAATAAACACAGTGTATGTATCATCAGATTATTTACAGAATTCCATATGCAAGAAAAATTTTTCCACTCGACCACACTTCTGAAATGCTCTTAATTATTGGTGGCAAGGGATGAAAAGGAAAAAGCCTGACTCTGTTTGCCTGACTGACAATTAGAAAAAAGGTTTTTGGTCAGTTAAGCAAATATGATCTGGAGTCACTGACACATAAATGTGAAATCTCCCAGGGAAAGATTTGCTTTTCAAAATAAAGTCACGCATTGAATTCTGGGAGGAGCAAAAGGTAGACAACAGATCTTCTGATTCAAATACATTCTGAAAACCTGCCGAGTGTTACCGCAACATCAGCCTATTGCAATTACAAGACACAACCTGTTCTTGCACAAAACAGGTATGGAACTGTGCATCTGGAAGCATGTGTTTAAAGACTGCCCGCTGAGAGCACACCCCTGACAGAAAAGTTCCCAATGGAAAGAACTCCCCTAAAATAACACACAGCTTTCAGCCAATTTTCACAAGCGGTTGATCCCACCAAATACTGCCAATTGAGATCTGTTCTCCAAACGACAGCTACTCTCTAGGCTGTCGTAGTGATTCAGGCAACACATGAAAGTGGGGTCTGGTTTCTGCCAGAGCCTCTCTGTTACCTCAAAGGGACATGAAGTTTGTCTTTCAAAATATTGAACTGATTCTTTAAATCAGTGTACAAGAGAGGAGGATTATGAGGAAGTCAAACCCAGCAATAGTCCCTTTCGCTTCCTAATTTAATACCAAATTGAGCATAACAGCACCCATGTAGCAATCCTTACAGCAGAAATTACTCATCAGAGCCAACAGCAGTCATCATGTTTGTACAGGAGCTAGTGCTTCCTCCTGTTGGTATGAGGAAGCGAAAAGCACCACACTGAAGAATTTTGAGCAATGAGTCAAGCATTAGATGCAGTGAAGAGAACATACAGAAACTCCTACAAGAGCAGCAAAGGAGATCCCAGCTGCGATCCCAACTCTCTCACCAAAGGTGACACCCCCAGGGCAGCAACGTGTGCTTATTTGGTTGAGTAGTCAATCAATCAGGAATCAATTATAAGGTATCTTATGAATAATAACTACCTATACTTGCTGTGCACGCACATTAAACATAGTAAAAGAGTTTTAGTCTTTGCCTCTGTCTCTACAGCTCAGTTAACGGTCCCATGATGAAACAATCTCCCATTGTAAAAAAATCCCGTCAGCTCGTACCAGAATGAGATCCTGCCATTGCCGTGCTTCAGTTGCACAGAGACCTTCGCAGTAAGACACTGGGGAAGAGACCCATGAGGACACTGCTGAAACCTGAAGCAGATGAGGGCTGTGATATTTCTTGCCCGTTGTTACCAGGCTAACCTTTCACCTGCAGCACTCACTGCTTCCATTTGCCCAACCTGTGATAAGCTGGAAATGAAATCACTTTGACAGCTATAAAGGTCAGTTGTAGAAACAACGTATTTGTTTTAGCTCAGTACCTTACCTACAGCATCTGCTATTCATTGCCATATTAGTGCATCCACAAAGAAAAAATCGGATTCCTCACTGCAGCAGAATACTGATGATACCTAGAAGCAAGATGCTAAGCCCAGAAGCTCATGTCTTACCACAGCACTTGTGAAACTGGATCCTCCAGCTGCAAGAACAGAATCTGGAGATGATTTTACAAAACTCCTGGGGATGCATTCAGGACACCTGAAATAAGGAGGGAAGGCAAGCTGAAGATGACCTTCCAAGTACTGTTTGCAAGCATTCGCAAGTAAATGGAACCTTATAGTGCTGTGAATGGTACGATCAGGCATTAACACATGGCAAACTCCGTTACTGGCAATGATTCATCAACCTTTCACTCACAGCAAACCTGACCTCCGCTCTATCTGTGACACCTCGCAGAACACTCGTGCCAAGATTTACTGAGCTTTGTCATGCTTCCGGAAGGCATGGCGGCAAGTATGATGTGTTCAGGTGCACCAGTCTCCCTGCTGATCTTACTGACACAGATGAACGTGCCAGGGAGCGGCAATCCTCGAGAGAATTTAGATCTGTTGGTAACTGGTGTTACTTGAAATACATGGTTGACTTTTCGGTATTGGGATTTTTCTCCCCTACACAGCAACAACTGTAAATTACTTAGCGCATCCCCAAAGTAAGTTTCTCATGCCAAACAAACCTCATACGTTGCTACAATAAACTTAAAGATTTTCTGTTATTCTTACACACTTATATTTATGAGAATTCTTGCACACATTTCAGAAATGTGAAAACTTTGTAAAGTTACATGGATTTTATGACTAAATTGGGAAAGGTTAATAGCTTCCCAAATGGAAAAGCCATCAGCAAGTTAGGGTTGTGGTTCCAAATGTGCAGGCCTTTGAACAGTGACACAGATGCCCTTCCCACAGAAATATGCTTGTATATTAAAAAGGGAAAAAAACCTTGTGATCTACAGTCCAGGGTCCTTGCAGGACTTCGTGCCGCAACTCCAGCATATGGCAATGAATCACAAATTTTCAGCTATACTAGTTTAAAGGATATTCCAGTTGCCCTTATTACCCCTGACCTTTTACTAACACACACAGTGCTGCCCTGAGCTAGGGTGGAATAATCTCCTGCTGCAGAGAACTGCTGTTGCAAAGCCAAAGAATATTTGAGATACCTGAGATAACAAAAAGATAACCAATGGCACATGTATTCTTTCCAGGCATGATTTATTGAAAACACACCAAATTGTTATCCTACATACCTGGTTTCTAACAAGCATTCTACTTGTCTGCATTATGGAAAGATCCTATAATAATAATAATAATACATTCTGTCATGGTAACATTTGTTCTATGAAAAGCATAATCCACCTTTTTTTTTCCTCTCCATACTCGTAAAATCAAACCATTCCAAGTGTTTCAGTTTATAGTACAGTGTAAATACAATGCAAAATCCCACCAGTCTAAACTACAGAGAGAATGTTGAGCAGTATTACAGAAAACACATTGTTGATTTTTTATTCTCCTACCATGAAAATTTTAAGGCACATGATAGTTACAAACACATTAGCTACTAATTACCAGTAAGCTTCTTAGTCTAGTTATTTTGTTTTTCTGAACAGTAAGAACCAGATTGGCAGGCCTTGTAGTATCTGCGCTATCTTCCTCCTCACCTTGGACTTCAGAACATCCTACCCTAATGTAGAACTTAAGACAGAAAAAAAAAAGGTTCATAATACCTTCCCCTTAAATGCACTAGATTAGTTACTGTCAGAGAATTTATCTGTCAAAGACAAGGAAACACCAGATTTTAGGGACATCAAAAAGAAATTTTGCAAGAAACTATGCCTATATAAACACCTTCAAAAACTGCGAGAGCACGACTCCACCCCAACAGCACAGACATGCTGGCTGAAGGTATTGGCACGCTCTAGTTTGCCACCGAGTGGGCAGTCAGGCCGCAGAAGAGGCGATAACCGCTCCAATGTGCCCATTTGGCTTCTGAAGCTTTGCTTACTCGAAGGGTTTGAGACGTGCGCCTCTCTCACAGGTAGCTGAGCCTAAACGCTCAACTTTAAGGCAAGTAACAGAAGGTAACTCACCGCCTTCACCCTCATGGAGCTACTCTAGGAGAGAAAACTGCTTTGCCCAGCATAAGCCACGCATGCTAGAAAGCATCATTGAAAACTTCTCCTCGGAACTGGCAAGAACTTACTAATCTGCTGTAACAAACGTGCCATCCCCTGCTTTATTCACGTGTCACTTACAGCAAGTCAGCTCCTAGTGCCCAAGTCAGTTCCTTTTGTGATGTCCTGGCAAGAGACAAGGTTTGCTTTCCCGATACAGACACATTCAGCATCGGCATGTCGGAGTGCACGAGAGTAGAACTAGGATAGGCAGGTGTTTTGCCCAGAAGATGCTGAAGACCAGGACCTAGGGCTGCCCAAGCTGTTCACTGGGGAGCATTTCAAGCCGGCAACACATCTTGAGTCATCAAGTTAGACTTAGGCTAAACTGCTACTTAATTCCAAGACAGAAACTAAAAGCCTTGCCCTTCCACTCTCCTCCTCGGATTCTGCAGACAGACTGACCAACCTGGGAAGCTGTAAGCACAAGAACAATCCTTCGCACACTCAACAGCCAAACTTGATGCTTCTCCAGGGGAGTCTTGACACACAATGTTTGTTTTTTAAGCCTCCACAGCTTAGTGAAGATGCCTGGGAGACATGCAAGCCACCTCCCTGGGAAGAAAGTTCTGCAGTAATTACTTGCCATCAGAAGTCTCCCTCTCCCCTATGTTATCTCAGCCCTCACTGGGCCATCAAATTTCCTCCTCTTTAGGAGGAGTCTTGCAACACCATCGCTTCCTTCCACAACCATCCCCTCCCACTTGAACTTCGGCAGGTAGAAATCTCTTCTACCCCAGCCCTTTGCAGGCAGATCCCTCCAGTTTTCACAGTGGAGCCAACAGGAAAAGAGGAGGTTGCATACCTGAGCCCTAAAAAGCACTGCCTGCTTTTTAGCAGGAGACTCCAGACCCTACTGCAGCTTTAGTTACACACACTGCCGCTTTCCCTTCTTTACATACAGTCCCTGCTGCCAAAATACAACAATTACATGTTCTGCACCCACATCCCAGAACAGCTCGAGCAGCCACAATTGTGCCAACAAGGGGAGAGGTAAGGGCAGGCCTGGGCACATATTCCACCAGCGAGCTTGTGGCCACAGATAAAGAGGACATTAAATCACCAGACCTGGTTCAAAGGATCTTCCTTTGGACTTCAGCTGGTGGGCTGATACTACAAGGCGACAGTCTCACATGCAAATCACCCCCAATCCATGTTCCTTCCTCAACACTCAAACAACAGTTTGGTGAGAAGAAAAAAACCACAGTAACGTGCATGATGGGTTATTGCTACATACTTGGGAATTCGTTGATATCATAAGGCATGGGAAGGGCAGGGGTAAGACGTGCGATTCCCAGGGGAAGTCTTGGCACACGGACTTGATATTTGACTTCTTGATATACCATCCTTTGCATTTCTTTAGCAATAAACCATGTTGTCAGCTCACAACTACGCTGGCTGCCATGAAACCCTCACCCCCAGGAAAACAAAGCAGTTCTCTACAATAACCCTGGGCAGCCAACGCTTTCTGACCTGACCGGGAGGTTTGCTTATCACAGGATGCAGTGTAAATATGAAAAGGACTTTTGGGGGAAAGTGGGATAAGGTCTGAATTTGCTTCTCAAATACTCAGTGTTGTTAGCCCACTAATGACAGAGACCAAAGTCGATTCCAATCCAGATTTTGAGTGTCCCTGTACTGCCCCACTGAGAGCCATGGGATATATCTGGGATAGGAGGTCACGGACATAATCGGCCTTCAGTCATGTCACTTCCCCCTGCCTGCAGTTTTCTTTGTTAACCTCTTACTGGCTTTGAAATATCTGTACAATAACTAAATCACAAAGTCTTAGCAGAGACTCCTTTCAACAGTCAGGTCTTTATTTTAAGTGAACTTTTGCTCAGACTCCTTTGGTAAAGATATGAAGTAGATCAGGGACAGACTGACAGCACGGCCCTTCTCTTACACTGCTCTAATCAGCTACAAAGCAGGTTCCATTGCTAATTACTGAGCGTTTTTAAAAAAATCCTTTCATATACAAAAAGAATACACCAAGTACATAACCAAAAGTGATATAAAACTCTTCTGTGTAGCTTGGTTAAAAGGGTCTCCGCGTATTGGCAGAACAAGTATGAAAAGAGCACCATTGATATAATATACAGTCAGACGATGTATCTGGTTTCATTGCCACACTTTATGTCTACACATAGAGAGACACTGCCCCGACACAAATGCAGATAATCACAGATGCATCTCTTTGCTTCCCTTGATCTGCTGAGCATCTTTGGCCCAATAGGACTCTCATGCAGGTGAAAAAAGCCAAATCTTTGCCATCTTAATTTGCTCCAAGCAACTTCACCTTCCCCAGGATCCAGAAGTGACCACTGCAACGTACGTGGAAGATGAGGGTCAAAAGGGAGGGTGCAAAGGAGCACATGTATCATCCAAATCACTGACAGCTTCTGGCATCAGTCTTTTTCCCTGAATCAACAAATGCTTCCCTCTCCTGCAAACTACTTTACATGGTTTTGTTAACCTATCCTCTGCACAACAATATATATATATAGATATATAGATTTTTTTATTTATTTATATATATGTATTCATGTCAAATTTTTAATATACTCAAGAAGATACAAAGGTCTTGGTACTTGCTTTTTTTTTTTAAGTTTTAATTTTTTTTTACAAAAATTTTAGACGTTTACTATTACAGTAATATTTTGGGGGAGGTGAGGTTGTTGGATATTTCCCCTTTTTAATTACAAAAGAAATGGCAGGCACTGAAAACCGCAAATGATGTTTGCTAGATTCAAAAATGTGCTTTCCAGTCACACCGCTTTTAGGAGCTTGTTTAAAATTAAATGTGGCAACCAAAGAACAGTGGCAACCAAAAAAAATGAGCAAAAGTCCTCTGATGCTACTAGTGAGACATTTGCTTCCTATTCTCATCTGCTGCCTGCGCTTGACCAATGCGTGGAGAAAATCAGTGATCGGAAGTCGTTTTGTTCTCGGCATTACCAGGTACCGTATAAGCAGAGTACGTTCTCGTGAGGTAAAAATTCCCCCTTACACAAAGCAGGCCTTGGCATCTTGGAGGAGAACCGTTGCACGTGGGTGATTTTCACACCACATGAAATATGTAATCTCAAACAAAACCAAAGAACACAGAAACCATGATGATGATTTAAAAAAACACCAAACCAGTTCCCTTTGTGGCATTTTTCGTCAGGGATCTATAGCCCAAAGCAAACATGGATCCAACAGTGATAAATTTACCATGAAATATAAGTGACAGACCCATCTAAAATTTATAGCGTGCTTAAAATAAGACATCCTACGAAAAAGCTCCTATTTTCTTCCAATGTGTTAACAGCTATGGTAAAAGAAATTGTTAATCATCATCAATGCAACACTGGTACATTTAAAATGTAAAAGCTCCTTATTGCAATCTTTGAGAACAGAAGAATAAAGAGCCAGCCAGCTCCATTTCTCAGCATAGGTTTCTGAACCAGGGACACGGGAACCTTCAATAACCTGCTTTTCAATATGTGGAAATAAAAACAAAGCCATTACAGAATTCAAAAGGCAGAAGTATTGTACACCAGATTATAATGATAATATAGCACTGTGATTGATATAGCTTACTCTAAAAGCAGATTATACAGCTTGCATCAATTTTGTCATCCACTCTCCAGTTCATTTGACCAGCATTTAATAGTTTTTGTTCTGCATTTTCTCCCTTCATTGAAATCCAATAAACCCACTGCACTTTCTGTGGAAATAATAAAGAAAACCTAAACATTTTTCAAAAAGCCTTTAAAAATATTAGATTCACAGTTCAAAAGAAATCCCCCAAAACAAAAAATAAAACAATGAGCCCCAAACCAGAAAAGTGCTATTATCTTCATGGCTACACCTATGATATTACTTCAAATATTCTGCAGTTTCTCTTTTCCTTGTGAAGCTGTCGTCTTTGCTGCCGCGTGACCTTCGCTTCTCATACTTGGCACCATCCACACCTAAGAGTCACCTAAGAACGCAGCCAGCTAGCTGGAAGCTTGGATTCTCTTTCCTTGCTTGCTTGCTTTCTTCTTGCAGGAGTGGGAGGGAGGGGGAGGTGGTGGCTATTTCTGGTGGGAAAGTAACTGAGTTAAAAAGCAAACTGTCTCGCTGTAAGGCATGGTGCTCCGGGGCTGGCAACGGCAGTCAGTTGTGTTTTCTCCCCACATCCTCCTGGAATCTGCAGCCTGGTCAGTGATGCGGCGCCCTCCAAATCTGTCTGAATGGCAGTGGTGACTGATGAGATCCTGTGTCGATTCAATGTTTGTTTCTTCCCCTCAATTAAAAAAAATGTGGTTGGACCCTAGCCCTGCAAAATAAAGTCAAAACTGATTAATACCAGCAAGTAACACGACCTTGGTGATCTCCATCACCCAGTGGTAGACAGCGACTGGAAACGCCAACCTATCCCCAACATACGGGTTCCCTGAAGGGTATGACTGGGAGAAAATGAGCACAGACTTCATTTTCAAAGTCTGTACCCCACCTGTAAGCCTCCACTGCTCAGAGGAAGAGCGCAGGAGTGGAGCACACAGGCACCACGTGTCTGGTTATCCCTGCCCTTTGGCTGGGCCACCAAGGCTGACGGCACAGCGCCGACCGGCTGTGGGAAGCCAAGGGTGCCAGGGCCTGCTCCGTGGCTACCTAAGAGCACCCGGCAGCGTTGAAAGGCTGCTCCGGGCAGGAGCTTCCAACCCAGGGACAGAAACAATCTGTAAACACTTAGCACTTATACTGGGCCCTTAGATGAAGCAGGAGGGGTGGGGGGGAAACATCCACCACCACCCAATAACACACAGGAGTTTTCTCTCCTACTAATGCAAGCGTTTTCCATGTACAATTACAGGAGTCAACGATGTTCTGGAATTTGGGCCTTAAAGGCCTATTGGCCACTCCAATGGGAAAGTTGCCCAGCACCTTCACAAGGGTCACTAAGATTTTCCTTCAGTCATAGCCATGGGCACAAAACCTGCTGTTCCAAAGGCAGCGTCACACCTGGTGGAGTGCCAGAAGGCATGGCCAGGGCAGAGGGCTGTCTAGCAGGACAGCAGGAGACAGATTAGCAGTGGCAGGAGCAGAGAAAGGCCAGTGACGTTACTGAGGAACCTGTCACGTGGCAAAGGCAGAGAACTAGAAAGCGACAAAAAGGCACCTTTCTTTAGTAACAGGAGAAAAAAAAAAGGAATTGAGAAGTGGGAGTTGTGGGTCAATGTTTATTGTGTCACCAAAACCATCCTGCCTTGCAAAGTAACTTGCGTACAGCCAGCAGCTTTCCTGCAGACGGGCTCTGTCATTCATGGGAACCTCAGGGGACATCCAGAAATAGTCAAGGATATGCTTTTCCTTAAGTCTCAGACTAATCCTTATAATGAGCATAGAGGGAAAAAAATGGTTGGAAGCAGGAACACACTATTCAAATTCATTCCCATGGCCTAACAGCAGGAATCTTTCACATTTCAGCTGACAACCAATCATTCACGATATTAATTTTCTGTCTGGTTATTTGACAGGTTATTTTTTAATCAAACAGTGGTGTTTGATTGCATTTCATTAAAGATACACTGAATAATATAAACACCACTTTTTTTCAAAGGCATTTTCATTTGTCTGAAAGGACCCAGTTAGCAGTTAGCCTTGAAGAGATTCCACAGCGATACAGATCATGCACAAGACGAGTTAATCACTAGCACCAATTACCATTAAAAGGACCTACCATGCATGCAAATTAGACCCAGGAGTCAACAGGCTGGGGTTTAATGTCCCGAGCATCCACCAGATTCACCGAAGCCCTGTTACTCCTGTTAATGTTTTTCCTATTTGTGTCATTCTGCAGCACAGGGTGAGGAGTTAAAGGCAAAACAGAGCGGATTAATCAAACAAAACCACCAAGTAAGTCAGCTTAAAGGAGCACAAGGAAAAATTAGTGGTAGAGAAAGAAACAAGATCAGCAAAGGCACAATACTGACAAAAGCAGCTGCAACAGCCAAAAGGCTGCATTTCCCTGGCACCGTTATTCCCAATTCTCATCCTCGGAACCAGAGCCTGGTCCAGAGACCTTGGGCCTCAGAGCCACGGTTACGAGACCGTTCACAAGCCAGAAGACCCCACAGATGTATTTGTTTCACAGCATATGGAGAAAGCGGCGAAGCTGTGCCCAGCGGGGGGCACGGCAGCGCACACCTCTGAGGTGCAGCGGGCTGAGCTCAGCCTACCCTGTCCTGAAGACCAGGAGGCAGCTCACACCACGGGAGAGACGCTGAGGCGAAATATTTTTCCTCTTTTTCTCATGAAAGCAAAGCAGCTGCTCACTGAACTCTGGGTTGGGCTTCACTTCAGACATACACTGCTTGATGTGATTTTGAGGGTTGCGTCGGACCACTTTAATGAATTTTGAGTGGCGAAAATAACAACTAGTTGTTAATTTTCCTGCCTTAGCCTATTTTCCTTAGAAAGACATTTTCTGTCAAGCTCCTATTGATCAACATTCTTACGTCACTTAGTGCATCCGTTCCCACTGCAAAACATATCAGAACTGAGATGAGGGAACTAGAAGGTTTATTTCCTTGACACTGGTTCAAGCAGGGCCGTCTCTGCCACACTGGAGCAGGGGGACACGCTGCACGACTTGAGCAACCAGCTCAGGTTTATCAGTTCCAAAAACAAATGAAGGAGCACAACCAGCTCTACCAAAAAGCCCAACTGGGCAGCCTTCAACAGGGGGCAGCTGGCAAATTGAAGAGAGTGGTCTGTGCTTATAAAGTGTCCAGCTGGATTGAAGCCATTCTCTGGGGTGTAGCCTCACGGGAAGGCAGGACACAGCAGGAAACACACGACCGGGTGAGTTAACACAGGCAGACTGATGCAGCAGGACATCTTCCTAATCCATGGTCTATGGAAATATTTTTCTCCAAATCACATTTTTATTTCCCTCGTTCAATAATAGTGGGTTTTCCTTTCAACTGACTGAAGTTTAATTGTTTCCACTGAACATGAATCACCCGGATTTTTGGATATTACCGGCAATGCGCTGCAGGTTATTAAGGACAGCCTTCTGCAGACTAACAGCAGTGTTTCCTACCACTGACTCTTGCTGCACTGAACTCCCCTCCTCCTCGAAATTACTTCCCCAGGGGAAAACACAGGCTTGTTTTGAGGCCAGAGAGAACTGACGGCCACAGCATTAAGCGACTTTTTAAAAGTTCTGCTAAAAAGGTGTAGCAATGCAACAGAAATGACACAGAGCGTACTAAGCCACATTTGCACATAACTCATGATACAAAGAGTTTCGTGAAGTGTTCTTTTGTGGGTTTGTTTTTTTTTTTCCACCCTTTAGATTATACAGTTGTCGAAATTTGTTTTTAGAAGGCACACACATAACTATGCATGTGTCTCCCTCCCTCTCCATCTCCGTGGCCCGTGCCGGTAGTCCACCGTCAGGACTGTGACCGAGTGTTGGGGAAGCGAATGCTGTTCACCACCCTGCTGTAGACAGACACACAAGCTCACACCTACTTCTCATGCTGAAAACAATAAAGCAGTGTGACAGTCTGAAGTGACTGTTCTTGGAACAGAGTATGAGCACACCCAGGCACTTTAGGGCTAGGGAATGCCGCCTGGACGAGGGTGACAGAACAAACACTTTCTGTTTTTACAACCTCATCCATTGACAAGAATACGGTGATTGCCTGCATTTGCTTCTGCACCAGAAAGCAGCATTTTCTTTTTATTTCTAGTTAGCCAAGTGCTAAGTCTGGTGCCTTTATCAAAAAAAAAAAAAGCGCCTTTTAAAGCCCTTTACAGCCCCCTGCTGAGTAACTACCCTGTATGTTTCTCGCTGAGGACACCAGGCTCCCTTTCTTTTGAAGGCAGTAACTAACATTCAGCAGTAAGAAGCAGCTCACTTTTAAAGGCTCTTTCTCCGAGGCATCCCCTGTGTTATCACTGGTCTTGTATTTGCGCTCCTTGTCCCGGTGATCGATGGTGGAGTACCCATCTGAGGAGAAATAACATGACAGTCAGGCATGAAGCACAAATAAGAGCAAAACCAGAGCTGATGCTAGCAGAATTCTTCAGCAAAGGAACAGGAAAATAAACCATCACTACCCAAAGATGCTGGCAGCCTGTTTTTCACATGCGCTCCAGCTCTGAGATTTCATTTTTACCAGCTTAAAACAAAATAGAAAAGCCCTCTTTTTATATCACTGCCAGATGCTGGCACTCATTAGCAAGCAGCACGGTTTTCATCCTGGCCTGCTGCAGCTGTCAGCGTGCCCAAGGAGAGCAGCAAGTTGTCACCTTGCACCCTGGGGCTAATGAGCTCCAAACTCAGCCCAAATCTTGTGTTCCTCGCTCAGCAGCCGGACTAATTGGCTATGTTCATTCTCTGAACGCTCTGCAGCATGTTCCCACTCTTCCTGAGCCTGACTACTAGCAGGACATGACAGTAATTTGGAAGGGTCCCTTTCAGAGCACTGAGAAAAAGGGCCTGGCAAGTTGGAAGAAATCTCGAGGCAAAGCCTGCTGTGCTTGGACTGTCTTGCATTACGAAGTAGCACCTGTTGGTGCTTTTTCTCCTGACAACTAAGAAACAACCTGAAAGCGTGATGAATGCAAGGAAGAAAAGTGAGAGAGGGTTTTGTAAAGAAATGGCTCTAATTATTTCAGAACCTTTGCTTTGAATCATTGTCAGCCAATGCAAATCTTGATTTCTTTTCCTGATGCATCAAAGTTCCCTCATCATCAGTGACAAATAGATCCTCTCCTGCTCTGCTTTGACAGCATTGTAATCTGGAGTAAATGACGCTCAAATTTATAGCTCCCTGTAGGCTTTTGTTTTCCCCTATGTAATTGAGAGATCACTGATGTTTTCATGTCCTGACAAACTGGGTTCTTAGAATACCACAAAAAGGTTTTACATAAACTACCAAAATACTCCTCTCTTGGTTTATTACTTGCCTGCAAGAGGTCATTAAGAAAAAGTCAGTTGTGTTTCTTGTGGGGTTCCCATGGCAGGAGGAGGCACTGTTTGCCCACACGACAAAAGCACGTGCAGCTAGAGTGACCTGTACCGAACGCAGCCGCAGAGCAGAGCCCTAAATGATGTTTATGCTGCCCACAGCCAGGCTAGTTGGAAAAGAGCTGTAGTTTTCCTCTGTTATCTCGCGAATTGAAGTGCACACAGACCTGCAACAGGCACCTGAAGTAGCATATATTTATGACATCATGGATAGTAGCACATTATTTAACCACACTGCCTAAAAATAACTAAAGAATTTTGCAGTAATACATGTAGTACACAGATCTCAAAGCATGAAAGCAATTGCTACACAGAGTTTTTCTTACAATTATTTGTTGACAATGAAGATGCCTAACATTCTTGGCTATTCCTTTCAAACAAAAAAGAACAAACCTAAAGCTTACCAGCTGCACGCAGCGACCCAGCCAGCATTTGTGGAGGAACGCGTGACCACTAACTCTCATTCAAATGACAGGCATCGATACTGATAGTAAGTCATATCCCAATATAAAGATTCATAATTTATTTAAGAGTAAATAGTTCACATAAGTATGTCCTTAAATGATGGAAACATGCTGACTCCCCCAAAAAAATCAAACTCGGAACAACTGAGCGGTAGCTTTTCACAAACTAATATTAATTACGGTCACAATGGTGTAACAGGTCACTTTATATTTTTATAGTGCCATCATCACGGGTGATCCACAAACGTTTTTTAAATGAACTGCCAAGATACAAAGGAAACCTTTAACCTACCCCCAGAAAGCAACAGCTACTAAGTGAAGCATGGCAGCTGTGATACTTCCCAGGGAGCAAGGTCAGAAGTAAGGACTGTAATCACAAAAAATTGAAAGCACAGTAGATCTTTAATGCTACTAAAAAATAAAAAAACCCAACATTCTTAGCCAGGACAGCAGCAACAGGAAGATCGAGCTTTTGCACAGTGGCAGTAATCTAACAACAAAGAACGGTCAAGAACTTCGTTCTTCCTATCGAAGTTCCAACACATTGTGCAATTCATACTCTCAGCCCACCGTTGCGTGGTCTGCACGCTAACAGTGCTGCACGCATCGGCACTAATGGATTATGGGTTTCCAAAAACCACACGCTGTGCTATGACTCCGTCAAGATAAGAACAGCAGAGATCGGAAGTTCATGATTTGACCTACTAAAATGAGAAATATCTTGAAGGAGGCTGCACCAGAGAAGTAACACCTCAGTGCCCCAAGGACCACAGCTCTTCAAAGAAATTAGAAAGCATTGCTTCTCCCGCGTTTCAGATTCATTCTAAAAGGTGATCAGAATTAACTCTGTTTCTGTGGCATAAAGGAGACCTATACAGATCTTACTGCTCCAAGGTGTAAGTGCATTGTTCCGAGTTAATACAATCCAACGTATAGACAAAAGTTATATTGGTCAATAGAGGCACGTCCCATTCTTGACTTGTTTATTCCTCTCTCTCAACTTTCTGCTTGTTGTCCTCAGCACTGCTTCACCGACTCCCTCCTGTTCACTCTGCAGCAACGTTTTTGTGTCATCACAGATCACAGGATCAAATGCCTGCTGAGCGTCAGTCCATCCGTGCCCTCACACAGCTCTCAACTTACAAAGATCAAACCTCCAGACCCATCAAAACAGAGGAGGAGGAGAACGGAGAAGTTATGCCCGAAGATGGGCATGTAGGACGGGGGCATCTGAACTATGTGTCTCTGGTCTGAACAATTCTCAGCTCCCAGATGCTCTTGTCTGACTGACTGTAGGTTAACTGAGGCACAGATACAGCTTTACAGAACTCACAAATTTGGCATACAGCCTTGAGATCACAGTTCCGCTGCTTCTACAGACAGCTCGGGGTCACAGCCACCCTCAGGCAGCACCGTGACAGTAAGCATTGATGATCTTCAGATTACTCGGTGCAGAGCCACTTGTCTGGAGCTGATGAGGTCTGACAGACCTGAGCTATCTCTGCACTGGGCTGTCTAGTGCATCCCATAGTAATTCACGATACATGTTTTCTTCCATCTCCCAGGACATCCACGCTCTACCCAGGCCCTCCCATTGCTCCAGACAACAGGAATCTGACTGGTCTAGTACTGCCAGCTGATGGGGAACATATCTTTCTGCTTCCCTAGCCACGCTGACAGCGAATTAATTTCCTTTCTAGAGACGGATGACCCCACAGCATCAGCAAACAAGCCCAGATACCAACAGCAATTTTCTTTTTGCAATCTTGATAAAGAGTCAACGTGGGTTAACAGCGAAAGGCCCGCGCACCAAGACAGCTGAACCCTGATAAAAAGAGGCAACAGATGAACAGCAGACGGGCGGTGATGTTCTGGAACAAGCAGTCTTGGACACTGCAGGGGAGCAGGATGAACACGCCGGGCTGGAAGCGCCTGGCTGAACGGATGGGCACGGAAACTCACTGGGTTCTGCACCGGCACACTCTAACGTGTTTGAGGCAATTACAGTTCCGTACCAAAGCAGTACAGCACAATGATAACTATACAACCTGGAATCATCTGAATTAAATGAAATGGACACAAAGATGAGAATTCTCTAAAAGACAGTGAATATAAAGATCTTAGGGCAAGTGAAGTCAGAAAGAGGGGAAGGCAAGGGAAAAACACACAACTGCAACCAGGGCCAGGACCTTTTGCAATAAAAAGAAATAAAAAGATAAGCTGGGATGTCAAACAACTTTCTCTGGTACTTTGTCAGGTCTTTTCTTTGCAAACATAAGTGAGCTCAGTCTCTCCTGAAGGCCCAACATAGGCTGGTGTGGAGAATGTGGGGATACAACCAAACAGCTCGGGGGAGGCACAAACCCAGAGGACTGCACGTTTGCGTCCTGCTCCTTGTATCTGCCAGTTCACTTGAGAGTGGACAAAGAACAAAACCTCCAAAATGCAACAGTCCACAATGAAGTTAAAATCAGAAAATATAGTCTAGAGCAGCTCCTCATGTAAGTATGGCCATACGACAAAAAACATACGGCACTTGGCAGAGCCTGAAGGAATGAGATGAAGTACTGAGTTGTTATTCCAGTTCTTTCGAATTAAGGATAGCAAACTGGATAAATTAATTTAGCCTCTTCTCAGCTGACCTCTGAAACAGCACAAAGGTATAGTAATACTGGAGTTAAAAAACACTCAAGAGCTGGAGTCAAGAAAACTTGACAGATTTCATCTTAGTGATAAAAAGACTGGAAAACAGAATGGCCCAGAGAATCTGCCTGATGTTGTACATATGTTGTTAATTTGCATTTCATGTTGTACTCAGAGCTGTACCGTTAACTCCTGAAAGCATAAGGCAACAATTAATACTGAGACTATAAACAATCAGCGCTGCCCACACTGCAGCACCTGCTAGCGCTGAGCTATCCTGCCAGGCAATCTTCTCTGAAGTTATTTTCTTCCATGGCAAGAACAAATGTTTCAGCGTTCCCCGAGGCAAAATGCATATGGACAGTTGATTCATGGCAGGTGGCATCTCATTTTTCTAAGAATACGAAAGGTAGCATATACCCGTTATTTTAACTTCTGAACACGCTTGGCTTTCAGCTTGGTTCTAACTTGCTATTTTTTTCCAGCTACAATCACAAATAACAGTATACCAAACTGTTTGATTTGGAGGCATTAATATAGGTATTTAAACAAAAATAAGGTCAACTGGAAGAATTAAAGCAAGTTCCCAAGAGACCACACAGCACCTTTATCTACCTCAGTAAAGTAAAAAAACCCTCTACAAGTCTTAAACTACGGAGTTTATCAATCTCAAGCACCTCAGTGACAGTAGGTGGCTGTTCTCTGCCTATCGGAAAAGCCAGGCTCTGGCAGATGCAGGTAAGTGAAAAGTGGTGCCAGGAATATCATACATACTAACTTACTTTTGGTGTTACCTACAGAAAACAAAGGCAGAACACATTTGAAAACAAGCATTACATTGAAGTAAATTTTCAACTTTTCCTTCTGAATCCCCAGATTTCCACATCTGTAATAGGGAATGCAGCTGCCTCAAGGGCCAGAGACTAAAATGAAAGCTAGGTCAGTATCTCTCCAATCTACTCTTAAAGTAGTGGAGAAATTGGTGTGTACACTGTACAGGTATTTAAAAGAAAAAAAAAAAAAAAGATGGGGGAAGATGACGACCAATCTTTTGTAAGGTAATGTTCTGTTTTTAAATGTCAGGTTTATCCATCTGAAATAATATCTCCTAGAGAAATAGTTGAACTTTCCTGTGAGTGACAGTGTGCTCTACTGAAACAGACAGAGACTTTGATCTATGACTGAATTTACCTGGGCCAAGTTCATCCATAGGTATCATATCACGACTCCCAGCCTTCTCATTATCTATAAAACAAAAACATTGAAACGACTTGAGTTATATCTGCTTTTCTCAAAACCTGGCGGTTTTAAATTAGTCACAGGACCAGAGAGGTCCATAAAGTACTGAATTAAGAGGCTATTGCAAAAAAACCTCAAACTATTCAACTGTTACCCATTCAGAAAGGGAAGTTTGATTTTAGCTCTCCAGAGAGCACATGTAATCTTTGTATTTTCTGCTTTGGCACTGTAATATCGAACTCCCTCTCTCCAAGCAATAACAGAAACCGCAACTCTGCTTTGGGCTTCCTGCTGCTATTAACAAGCTTCTCTCTGGTCTCTCCACAATAGAAGAGAATGAAAATAAGTAAGGGTGCAGCTTCGCGTGGCACGCAATCCAACCTAGCAGCTTGCTGAGCCAACAGAAGGCTAACCCACAAAGCAAACAAGTTTATTGTCAGATCAGCAAACTGACCCAAATCATCCTCTGTCTGCATAATGTGCCCGACTCGACCAAAGACAGGGAAGGTGGAAACAGGCAGGGCAGCGTGGGGCTGTCTTTTTTGCAGTAATTTGCAGTTAAACCAGGTAAACTGCAACATGGACAACTCTGCCGTAGGAGATTAAGGATTTGTGAAAAGAAATTTTGACATCGGAGCATTAGAAACCAGAACCAGATGCAGAGCCAAAGCAGTCACAAGGAAATGAAAGCTGGAGCTACACCAGTGCTGGTCTGGCAGCGTCGAGGCTCGTGAAAAGGCACAGCCAGGTTTAGCTGGGGTTTGGAAAAGACCATCCCCGATGAAAAAACTGCACAGGAGAGGGAGAAGCACTGCTGAAACAGGCATGTTTTTTCAGAAAGGAAACAGCCCCAGTACTGAGCAGGGGTAAGGCCAAGCCCACTGCCTGGCTGAAGGTGAGATTTATTTATAAACACAGCTGTTCTCCTCTTTTGAACTTCCAACTCACATCTATCCCAAAGTCTCCCAGAAAGATTTACCTGATTATGTTGCATGCAAGTTGAGAAAACAACATCAGTAGCGTACCTTTCACAAGGGAAGGAATACTACCCATACCCAGCTAATAGAACTGATCATTTTGGGGCTGTGGGGTAAAAATCACCACACAAATAATGTATTTTTATGTATTATTTGCCATAACAACGTATCCCACTGTAACACAGATGTGGCAAATCCAGAAATCAAGCAAGCAGAGCGCAACAGAAAAACTGATAAAGAGCAGAACTGACCTTGACTTTTATCCACCAGAGGCAAAGTGCTGTCGTCATAGCCAGACCTGCCAGCGGAACCTCTGGAACCCTTTGGAGCTGCAGAAACAGACTGGCGGACAAAAATCACATAAATACAAAATTGCTACTCAGGGAAACCTAACAAGAAAAATAAACAAATCAACAGTATGGAGAGAGATTATGGAATGCTGCTAAGCCCCCCTTCTGTTGATAATATGGCACTGGAGTAAGTTTTTATTTTCACATAGACTCGTAGGTGGAATTTTTTTCCTGTTACCTAAATGGCAGCACCGTCGGTCTGTAAAAGGGGAAAAACCTTTTCACAAGGAAAGATGAGGAGGCCGCATGTCAAGAACAGCTGGCTGCCGACGCTGCTAGATGGGACGTTTCAAATGAGACACAACTAAGACAAGACATGCTAATTCTTCCCCCAGAGAAGCACGGGCTTTTGGCCTATAGAAAGTGGAATACTTCCAAAACCTGAAAAGCCACACATTTTGCAGACCACTGAAAAGCACACCCAGCCAGTATGTGCGCGATGCTGTGACTGAACAGAATAAAACACATTGTTCTGTCACTAGAAGAACAGAAGCAAAGCCCATGATCTATCACACTGTAATATTAGGCTAACTTAGGACATTGTCCAACTCAGGCATTTCCATAACTAAATCCAAGACCCAGCATCTTTACCTGGAAGTGTGATTTGTTCCACCCATCCTTTTGCAGGGCATTTCGTAGTTCTTTATAGCTCCAGATCATCTGAAGAACGTGAGACGCTGCTTTTGTTTCTCTGGGAGACTGGCTGATTTGCAAGACAAAATTAGGGCTTAAGTATCAAGCAATGTAAGACTATTCCTATGTTGACCTCTTTGCACCAAAACAATATCCAGTACTCCATACAGCTATTTTTCAAACCTATAAGCTATAGGATATATGTGAAATCATTCAAAGACTTCTTCATATCTATAGGTATTTGCTGACCAAAAAAAAA
>VYXH01012655.1:487629-514858 GCA_013397275.1 Burhinus bistriatus | reverse complement strand
TTGCAGAAAAAAAAAAAAAAAAAAAAAAAAAAAATCAAAAAAAACCTGTAAATCGTGCAGATTTCTGGGTTTTCACATGTATTGCTGGGCAAGCACTGAGGCCAGGGTGACCCTTTTGTCTTGTAGCTGTCATAACAAAAACCAGATAGATTCCATCCTGCCTGGATTTATTTAGAAAAAAACCCAAAACCCAAGTTCTAAGCCACTTTTCAAACCTTCACCCCAACTGACTTATATTCCTCCCAATTCAATGAAGTTGCTTCATGGTTAAGAATACCTTACAAAGCGACTTGGGTCAGCAAAAAATAAACTATTTTTAAACAGAAAATTAATTTTTATCCATTCCTTCCTAAGTCAGTACACAAGCACCCTCTATAAATTAATGCAGGGTAGACTCTTGGTTGGTTTTCATATTTCATAACAATGCAACCCAACAAAGTCTTCAGCTACTCTCCCAAAAGTTTGCTGAAAACACACCTATAGTATCTAACTGGCTGAACTATACAAAACAAACTTTTCTCTAAAGCAGTCAGAACGCAGTTTTCAACAGAAATGCAGGGTGAACGTTTGTCACTTCAAATTACCACCACCAGCCCTTCGGCCAGAACGATTACTGCACATCATTAACCATTTTATTTAAATGAAACGGATTTCATCACTGGTATTCCAGGAACAGAACGCTGCCACAGGAAAAAGGCCTCCCACACTACAAATACAGATCACGGTTTCACTGCAAATGATATCTGTTAAATGCATACATGGTGCGAAGATGTACCTGACAAGGGGAAAGCATGTCTTAACATGACTGAAGTGACTGCTCATTAACTTTTTTTTTTTTTTTTAAACTCAAGTAAACCTATTAAAAGTGCGGACTGTTTTTACTGTGTATCTATTAACTGCCCTGAAATTAAAGGCTCTGAAAGGTTAGGATGCTTGAACACTTTCACAAAGCAAAAGCCGCTGTGCGTAGTGACATTTTCATGTTTGCAGTGAGTTCTTATGCATTTTGCTTTCAACTGTCGCTTACCTTGACTTGCTGATAGCTACCAGCTTCTGAATGCCCTGTGTCTGGATCAGAGACCTTGCATTTTCTGAGCTGTCAGTAATGATTTCATGGATGGTATTCAACACCGCAACCACTGTATCCTCTTCCAGGTTCTTTGCAGATCTCTGCTGCCTGCTAGGCAAATTTCTTACCAGCTCACCCATGGCATAACTACCTAGATAAGGGGAAGAGATACCGTTAGTCAGCCCTAACAATCATTTCAGCTTCCCATCCTGAATGATAAAACTCACGGGTGTTTGACAGGTCAAAAAACTTTACAATGCACGTGTTTCGAACATCAAGACCGTAACTTAACAGTTTATTTATCATTCATTATTTCAAGGTGATTGAGAGTTGATACCCAAGACAAGCTCCTTCATCATGAATGGTAAAAGGTATTGAGGGGGGAAAAAAAAAGCAGCAATCTTTATTGAGAATTTTACAGCCAGCATCTATCATACTTCGCAATGCCTGAGGCAAAAAGCATCCAGTAGCTGCTGCTAATGCCACGTATTCATGGTAATACGCGCACATGGCTTACTCAACTTAGCCTTGTAACAGGCCTTCTGGGGCAGGGTGTGCAGCCGTGCATTTATTAACCTTCCCCCAGCAAAGGTAAGAGTGTTCCCTCCTGGGTGCCATTAGCCTTCGCTGCGTATAGTACCGGAGAAAAAACAAGGAGTCCGGAGTTTATCGCTCCCAGGTGTCCATCTGTACCATTTGCCTAGCTACACCTCTGAACTATTAAAAAAGAACCTGATGTATTAAGGCAGAATCCCACCTTGCCATTTGTTAGTATCAACTTGGATGATGGCCCTAAACGCGTGACCAATATTTCCTGGCCTGACAAGGTTATAGTTTAAACAAATGCATCAGTTAAATGCAGAGGCGTCCAGAGGAAAACTCAACTCGCATCTGAATCTTTCAAGATTCCTGCTTGTGGGCAGGTGAATGCTCATCTACCCCCTTGGATAGGAGCTAGTGAGCACCGCTGAAGAACTGACTTGAAGAAGAGAAAGTTGTTTGGTGTCCAGCTTCTACAAGTAATTACCACACAAAAGGATGAGAAGGAAAGGTGGAAGCAAGAAAAAAGGGACAATTTTAGAGCCCACTGCCCTTCCCCAGGTTCGCTCAGCACACCAAGGGCCAGACTCCCGCTCTAATCTCAGCAGCAGGCCTAAGGAGCAATGCCTCTGTAACCACCACGTGCGACTAGGAGCACAAACGCCACGTCAGCAGAGCTAGGGAAGAGACCAGAAACCTCTTAACCCACCCAATTCTCTGCACACCTACACACACTCCCCTCTCCTGCAAAAATCTGCATGTTTTTACTCCCGAGTTAGAGATTTCCCTCAAACCACAGCTGGTTTGGATGGGCTGGAAACACATTCTGAGGTGACGGCCCTCTACTTGGTGGCTACAGAGTAATCTTAGATCGCGCGGATGGAAACTGCATACAAAATGAATCCTCAGCACAAGTGACAGAAAATATGAGGTCTCTCAAGGGTATCCAAGACCCCAGCCTGGTTAGAAAAGTTCAGAAGATACCTATAAGATCTTTATTGCGACGATCCATGGAAAGGTTTCTCAGGGCAATTGACACAGCCCTCACAACCTTGTCAGAGTCAGACTGGAGCAGCTCCACAAGCACTGGCAAGCCTCTCTCCTTCCGCACTGTTGCACGGATGTACGTGGACCACTGATCAGAACACACAAGGGAAAAGAAACAACACAAAGTATTGTGAGTTCATCCACCTGCCCTTTCCTTGCGCCTGGCATTTCCTTCAGTGCTGTAATTCATTTTTTTCCCCCTACAAAGGCTAGTTAGGTTGTGTGTGCTGATGCATCTATAACTTAACCCATCATTCAAGTTCATCAAGCACCAAGGAAGAAAGGATGTCGAAGTTCATCCTACAGCTTAGCAAGCTGCTGGGGAAAGAGGACAGAAATAGAAGGAAGGAGCATCGTCCGCCAGCATCTCTTCTGTACACACCTCAGTGTGAAAACACATCCCTCTGGATTAGGCAAAAAGAGGTCATTTGGAGGGAACAGTAAAGCATCCAAAGCATCTGTTATCTTCCCCCACCTCCAATTTCATGCTTTTATTCTGTTTCATGATTGATTTTAAAATAAACTGCTTTCAAGACAGCTGTGAAACACCACCCTGCTGATCCTCAGGCTGCTGATCAGTCCCACTTTGCCATGCGGTTCGAGGAGTGATCAGACATACCTTTGAGAGAACTGCCCGACGAGTGCTGGGGATGCTTCAGACAGGGTAGCAGAGGACACTTTAGAGTGCAGTTCCCTGAGCAATCTGACAATTCAATGAATTAAGTATTCAGGACACCTAATCATCTAACAACAGGCTTTTCTGAATGGATGAAGCAATGGTTAAGGGGTTTAAGTAGTAAAACCTACTCGTGGTTAAATTGTCATGATATTCAGTGACACTTCTACTTCGTAAACACCATCTGTCCAGAAGATGCAAAACATCTTAAGTGGGCAAATAAGATAGAAATAATTTCTTCAGAGTTCCCACCTCCTTCCTTTTTAAAGGAGATGTAAATGCACAAAGGAACAGTGCACTTATAACGGGCCACAGCTTTGTTCTTTACTTACACAACGGAAACAAAAGGACTAGAGAGAAGACTGCACTCACCGTCCAGTTGCCAGCACTGAGATTCTGCAAAGCCCCTGCTGCAGCTTCCAGAGTATTGAAGTTCTGACTTTCGGTGAGGATGGAGAGGTACAGTCGGACCACATCTGGCTGGTACAGTAATTCAAAGCCTGCAGGTGGGGGAAGAGGATAACAGAAACAAGAGAAGCAGAGGAGGCGATGTATGAATAAATGCATAACATACCTTTATTTAAACACGTATGAGAGCAGCCAAGAAAAAGCTACGCCACAGAAAGAAGGGCTCTGCCACGTCCAGGATATTGAAAATGGTGCACAGGGGAACTCATGCACGGGACATTCAGCTGGGCTAAAGTTCCTTTGCTTGTCTTCAGGTTGACAATTCTTTCTGAAATCTGCGCTATGCTATATACTGCCCAGCAGGCTGAGTGTACGTGTGTAAAAACAAGGTGGCAAGAGACAATTTTTGTCTGCAACAATTTTTACTTTGCATCTCTAGACCGGGTTGCAAATTCACCTTGCACTCCTGTTTTCGTTGAAATCTGTCTCAGTACCTTCACAGATACAAACAACAGGGCCAAAGAGAGCAAGCCACGCAGCCACATCGGCCGCCCCTTCTCACACCTAGCTGACAACCGCAAGATGCAAGGTGTCAAAGGGACTAGAGTCCCCAGTTGGTAGGGGCAGGGAGGAACGCTGACTCCAGTTCAAGTATTAGGTGAAGAAATACACCAGCATCGTACCACACTGGGAGACTGTGACAGACACGCGCGTTAACTAAATATACCCAGAGCCTGAGGATCAGCTTTGCACTTTCAGTATGACAGGAATGAAAAGTATTCCCAGCTCTGCCACAGATTTCCTTTTCTGATGTTGAGTAACTGACAGTAGCATCCGTGTCTTGACTTCCTCCTCCAAAGGATTAGGATTTATCCATCTACCCATATTACAAAGGGGATCTTAGGCAAGAACTTCAGCATTCCAAGTTGTTGCATATTTTGAAGCCATTTTTACCCAGCTTTCTTCACTAAGTGTGGCATGACATGCTGCATCGATGAGGGAAGAGCATGCAAGCGTCCAGTCAAAGGACTTACTAGACAACCCCGATCTCAAAGATCATGGTGCTGTTCAGATTATGTGAACAAAAACCTAAATCCCCTGAAGTGTTTTGGTGAGTGCAGGAGGCACAAGCAAACTATGGTCAACATAGACTCATCTGTAGTCATTGTAGCCGGAAGATATTTCTGTATTGCTGGCTTTTGGGGTGTTTGCAATAAATAAAGTTCAGCAGGCATTACCTCGGAAAGGATTTTTGGAAAAACATGACATGAAAGAAAGCATAAAGGTGTGAATGAGCTTGGGCAAAGAACAAATTTAAAGGTCGTTTTGAGCAGAAGAATTTTTTTATTATTATTTGTACACATGAAAAGAATGTTTTTCACATAACAAGATGCTGTTCTAGAAGTGTAGCATAATTCAAAGTAAGTTTTCCACTAGCAAGACAGGAAATCTACAAACACAAATCACACCCTCTCTTCAGTACTTTCTCTTCAAAAACCACTGCTCTCTCATATACATATTTTTCAGCTCATATCACAGATTATCGTACTTCAGACATCTCTGATCAAATCTAGAAGCAAGAAAGCTGAACGCTGCTATCCTATCAAGTGGATATCCTATCCATTTTTTTCTTTTTCAAATTCTCTGTTGCTAAAGGTTTTCTGAAATTAAAGCCTTGCATTTCAAACCTAACTGCTTCACCATATTTTTCATACTAGTTATTGCTGTGGGACTATGTGAGTCAAGATCTCAGAACTCAATACTTCAAACCTTGTATAACACTACCCATAAGCACAGGCTGTGTGTTAACATCCTGGATATACAGGGCTTGTTTATCCCATTGGAAGCAAGAAAACACACTTCATCAGCCAAGGGTTTCATTGCTCCATACCAAAAGACTGATCTATGCTTGAGGATCCACGAGCTCCATGTGCTGGCTCACACATTCCCTGCTCAGCTTCCCACATGCATCCCAGCACACTTGCATTCCTCTCTATGACTGGACAGTTACCCTGCTCCATGTCTGCGACTGGTTTCCATGCCACCACTTGCTTGCCATATGACACCCTACAGGTATGTGCAGGCTGCAACAGATGGCATTCCCCACAGGCAACCTGCCAATCCATACTGCTTACTTTCCTCTTCTCCAATGTCCTCTCCTTGCATTGGGATCATTGCCCTCTACATTGAATGCTGAGAAAAACTGTGGTTACTTAATACATGAAGCGTGAACAGTTGTATAGCTTTTCTGCATTCCTCGAGTAAGTTTGTGATTATCCGACTCCAATATGAACTTCACAGCCCCTTTTTCCTCTGCCACTTCGCAAGGTGAGTTGGCAATCTCAGAACTCCTCAAGAAAAAACACCGCTGCCCGATAAGCATGCAGTATTCCTTTCCTGAACACTAATACTTAAAGAATCTTTTAGGATAGCTTACTGGAGTTTTGACACTCTTATCTTTTAAGGAAGCCTTGCTGAAATGTAAATCGGATCAGCAAAAGGGAGGAAGGCAGGTTCCTTAACGGATAATATTCATACAGAACATTTACTGCTTCTGTAGGAGAGCTCAGACTTGCCTGTGGTTGAATGGTGCGCAATTGCTCAGCCAGTCTCCTCCGTCCGCTTTGTTTTAAAGCGCCTAGTTATCGTTTCAGCATACTTGGAAACAGCCCCGCACGTTCACCCTGTCCCGTTATTTAAGCGCAGTCTACAATGTGCCCTTTCCGTCAGCCTGCACCTTCCTTTCTGGCTGGACTCTCTTCCTTCGGTGCAGCACCTCACCGCGTGTGAATATTGAGACGCAGCACCCCCCTCGCCCCCGCTCACCTCCTGTGGACAGAGCTGCATTCCGCTCACGCGCCTCCCGCCCGCTTTCTGTCATTACTTCTCTTCATGCATGAAAGCCTCTCCTTTTTCCTACTCACTAATGTAAGAGCATCTCAAAAACGTCTTCACCTCCTCTCTTCTATAATTCACAGCATTTCCTCTACCAATTACCAGCACATTTCTGCTTTGGGGCATAACCCCTTAGCCAGTTTGGTGGATGATTCCCACCTCGCTCCACACATCCCCACGTCCCAACCCCATCTATGCCTCTGCCCCATTAGCATCCGTTTTAAACAGAGTCAGCAAGTGCCAGGCACCAGCCAGGGAACTCGGTCCTCCCGCACGCCCCCTCCCTCCCTCCCCTCCATGGCGGCATGCTTCCAGCTCTGCAGCACTCCTGTCTCAGCCTGCCTGCGCCAGAAAAAGGCAGGCAGGAGCTGCTGAAACGAAGGATTACGAATGCCCCTCGTGGATGGCTGCTCATTAGCAGAGAGGAGAACCTAACAGCGAGAAAGTTACTGCTGCACCGGCGGGTTTTTCCCTCATTGACAGCTAGCTGACACTTTTCATAAGTGTTATAGTCCCTTAAAAAGAAACAAACAAGTTTTATATTTTCTCCATCTGCCTCCTGTCCTAATGAATCCAGCTCTGCTATTTATAGGATGCAATTTGTCTGAATTATTATAAATTTCCTTCCAGTGTTGTGTGGAGGCCTCACACATTTTTCCATGAAGCACTTCAAGCACGTTCCTGGGAAGCACAGCTGGTCTCACCTCCATTAAGCACCTGCTTCTCTTCAAAACTGATTTCCTTAATTTCAAGATCATCTTAATTATTTTTGCAGGTAATGCCACTTTTGTGCAATATACAGCTAATTGCTTATATCCATTTTTTAAAATGGAAATGAGAAAAGAGGGTCATTAGTGATAGGTAATACATCAAACGAGAAAAACATCCACTGTTTTTCTTTTTCTTTAAAAAGCTGTTTTAATTATAGCCCAGGTTCAGCACTGCCCTTTAAAAAGATAATTTTTCCTGGAATAAATGAGACTTTTCCATTGGTTACAGATTTGTGCTGAGTTGCAGTCTACACTGTTTCCTCCTGAAAAAGCGTAAGGGTAAGTCACTTATTGCTTTTTTTCCTTGCAGAAAGCAAAGTAAACAAGTTCACTATATTAGCTTTTGCCTTTTAGAGAAATGAAAATGCCTTGGACGCTGATGTCATTGTGAGTGTCAGACATTGCACAGCATCTAAGCATTCCCCCAGCTAATGGCATGAATTTGTATACAAAGGAAGATCTTCCACATCACACTCATCTTCACCAACAAGCTGTATGTTCCTGAAAAAAGGAAGACAAGCTTCTTTGCAGCAGAGCTGCTCAAAATTGGCAAATGGATTTGTTCTGGGCGAAGTTCACGCTACCAGGCGGTGCCAAGTGGCTTATCCTTTATTCGCCCACAGAACACTGACAGCACGGACAGCAATTTCAATCCTGAATGGAAAACACCTGAGGAATTAACTGGGGGTGATTACCCATCTCCATCCATTCAACCCTCAGCCCCTGTGCTGAGAATGATGCAGCAGTTCCTGGATTATCTCCTCCACAAACCTATTTGCTTTCCTCTTGGCAATGCTGATCCTCTGCCTATACGTAGCTACATTCTGGCAATAGCATAAACTACTGCACCAGGTGCCTATCTCTGATACGCCAGCTTAATCCCAAATTCAGACGACTCTCTTTGGAGCAAGGTTGCCAAATCTATTCCCCTTCACCACCCATCCCATTTAGGATTTATTCTCCCCCTACAGGCACGGGAAATTATACACATGTGGATACTGGTCAGATGAGAGTTCTCCTGCTGCTGTAGCAGAAATGTGCTGCTTCATTTTCTATCCCTACAAAAACTCTGGGTTGCTGTTTAAAAAGAGAGGCAATTTCATACAAAGCTGGAAGGATGCTGGCAACGCTGTAGAAAAAAATGAAAAAACCGCTAGCCCTGGGGGGGTGCGTGTGGGGAATCACTAAGATGAACTCTGACACCTACTGATTCTTGCAGCATTTGTAGGTATATTGACATTAGCGTTTTGATTCAGACCAGTTTAGAAGCGCATTTCCCCACTTACTGCGCTTTGGTTCCCAACCCAGAGCAGCGGCAGCACCACCTGGGCTCCTTTCGGGATGGAACCAAACCAAGAGTGTGCCGGCCAGGAGTGGAGTTCAAGGCCGACCTGCCCTCCCCGAGCCACTCGGCTGGCTAACGTGGCCAGTTGCGAGCGCAAGATGTGACGGCTACCGGCAGATGGAGCGAGAGGAGCCCAAACCGCAGCTTCTCCGCAAGGTCATAGACTAACAGACTTCGTAGGGTAAGAAAGCAGCTCCCTAAGCAACTAGGAAGCTATGAGCCAGAAGAAAGAAAAAAGAAAAGAAAAGGAAAAAAAAGTAAAGAATCATGTCAGTAAAAGAAACAAACAATTTGATTCTGCAAGAAAGCAAAGCTCCGCAGATCTTGGACTCCTGCCCTCTGCCGACACCAGGCTGGTAACTTCATTACAGCCTCTGTAGTTCATTGTTAAACAGTTGTAAACTGGAGTTCAGAACTACTTGCTACAGAAATGTTTTCAGAACCTGTAAGCCCCAAATCAGCCCAGCAGCCCTCCCCTCCCCTCGCACCGTGGTTTGTAACAGACTACATGAAATACGCCGGGGAGGGGGGAGGCAGCTGGTTACTTTTATAAAAACAGTAATCAGATCCCTAAAAAACCCGACCCATCAGCTCAATTCCATCTGTATGCCGTGCTTCAGCACCCGGTGCACAAAGCAGCTTGAATGCCAACATAAACTTGCAAGATTCTTCTAATTGAAAGGCTTAACAGTAGCGAAACGCAGCCAGCTCCAACAGAGCCAAGTGCTTGGCATAATCGATGGAGAATGCAGCTCGATGCAGACGCACTAGAATACTGAGTGTCATACAGCAGAGGCATAGCAACCTTCTGCAATGAATGAAGACGAAATAATAGGTGGAAAGTTCCAAACAGTCCCGAAGCTTTCACTCCAAGGTCCAGTACAAGTCAGGACAGGTACTGCGCCTACTGCAGAGGTTCAATCAAGAATGCAGCACCCACCACCGAGCAGGAGCTCCGAAGACAGGCAGAACAGCCTTTGAATAGTACTGAAAGGAACAACCAGAACAGTATGGGACACGCGAGACTCAAGTCAGGCTTGAGGGAATGTTTAAGAGGAGTTTTTCTGTTTAGAAAATGAACACCACACTGTGTGACCTTTCCAGCTAATCTACTAAGTCACACACAAGTTCTAAAACGATGTAAACTCTTCCCAGTTCACCCCCTACTCCCACAATAAAAGCAGTGATGCCACGCTAGTTCAAAAGGGAAGCAAGCAACCCCCCAGCCCAAAGGACGCACCAGGAACGTTACCAGCACTACCCAGTGCGGAGGTACGCAAAAACCCAGCACCAGGAGCTCGGCTGACTGCAGGGAAGGCAGAAAGGCAGCAAGGGAGGGGAATGGGAGGGCAAGGCAGCACAGGAGAAGTAAGGGTGCCTGGGAAAGCAAACTGTCTTTTGCTGTTTCTATTATTCTTTACATTTCCCAAGCTCCACAAGCTGTCATCAAAGTAACTTCTCTGACAGAGGGTGCTTTGTAAGAGGTTGGTTATATTCCACTTCATATCCAAAGGATATGCAATTCAACAAAGAGTCGGCTCAATTAAACATAACCCATTTTGACCTTGTGTGAGTTCCAGCACTTCTGCCTTCTGTGAGCAGACATTTTAAAGCTAATACACAGGTTTCCCTTTCCAAAGGCCCTGCAAGCAGCGTTTCTCCCAACAGCGCTTGACACGCTGCCCAATAACAAAGGCTTTTTTTCAGCATAGGCACTAAGTCTCTTGGCAACTGGAGACGTTCTGCTAACAACCTTCTCTCCTCTGTTCGCTCAGCAGCAGCGAAGGCCCTGGAGGACCAATACTTCATCGGGATCTGAACGCTGCTGCAGATAACCAGAGCACTACCCGAGCTGCTCCTGGAGCAGGGGATGTGGTGTCCCGCAGGCCCGGTGCGGAGCAGCAGGGGATACGGGGCAGCCAGGCTGGTGCAGAGAAGGGAGAGGTGCTGAAGTCTCCACTGAAAGGGAGGAGAGGCACGCGGGTGAACTGCAGCACATTTAAGCATCTGTAGGTCACCTTTGGCAGTGGTTTTTCTTTGTTTTTGAGAAACACCACTGTTACAAGCAACGAGGCTTCGGACCCAAAGTTAACATCAAGCCCTTTGGCTGACTGATGAAAATGGATGGTTCATGTAAATAGCTTCCTTTACCCCAGTCCCCGAAGACTTGCATCTGACCTTGGAGACTAAGTACAGTACATGAAATGTTAACACTTGCTCTCTCGCCAGTTTCTCTGGACCAAAGTTATTACTTACTTCACAGTGATAACTGAACGCATTTTCTTTTAAAGGGAACAGGACAATCATGGTGTTCCAAAAGCAAGTCTGTTTTGCACTGCCATTTGTATCTAGAAATCAAACATTAAATAAAATCCTCTCCCTCTCTCACACACGCAGAACAGACACCGGAGTCTCTGCTTTGTGAGCTACAGATCAAACACGATCTGCTTGCAAGTACAGGTTCCCCTTCTCCCATCACCAGCTCAGCACGGTGTTTGCAAGCCCCTGGAACGCGCTTCAGGCCCTGCATCACCACCGCAACGTCTCGGGACGGGACTTGGTTCAACGTCCTGGCTCACACAGGCAAGTGGATAGGAAACTAATTGGCACCGAAGGTCTGCCAGCTCTGCAGGGCTTCACAGCATGACGCTGCCAGCCCCGCGAGGACACTGCACTCCGGGTAGCTCAGCACACCTGGGACAGTGCGGGGTGAGCGCTCCCTTGCCTGGAGAAATTCCGTGGCTGTGGCAGTCCCGCCGGTTGTCATTTACTCTTGTCTCAACCACTACAGTATTTTCAGAGAAAAAAAATACATCAGGCTTATCAGGCTGGTGGTCTCACTGACAGTGGATCAATATGCTGGGGGAGCAGCGATGCTCCTAGGTGGGGGCAATCTTGCCCGCTGCCTCCAGGGAAGCTTCTTCCTGAAGCTCTCGCATCGGCCACAGGCCTCTAACACCAAAAGGACAGCGGGCACAGCGATGATGCGCATTGCACGGGGCACTTCTGGAACACTCAGCAGTTGGGCCCAGGCATACAAGATCAATACCAAGCGTGTCATCGATCGTGCTATGTTTCCCTGGGACAGAAAACCTGAATTTCCAGATGCTGTCTGCTACATAACAGGAACATTAGAACATCAGTGGACGAGGTCAAATGTCCATGCTTATTCTTTTAGATCTCAGTGCTGTTGCTGCTACTACTGTCCATGGGTGCTTTTGCCAAGTCTGTTTCTGTCTCTTCCAGGGCCCAGAATTACTCGACTGACTTGTTTTCCTTCTTCTCTGTGAAAGGACCCAGATGGCAGCGCTTGGTGATCGATCACATGCCCTGAGGGGTCTCTCCTTGTGCCTGGCACCAGACAGCTCTATTCCTCACCCCTCTTTTCCAGCCACAGATAGCAATTGAAGTGCTGCACAACCCACACCAGAAATAAGAACATTGCCCAGCCTGTCTGGCTTGCCTGGCTCCCGGCGTCTGGCCCAGTTACACCCGCAGAAAATGCAGAAGCTCGGGGAGGTGTCAACATTCTGTCCTCAGAGCTGCAAACACAAGCCAAGAACACGTGGGGACGCCACAATAATCCAAATCCATTAGCACTGCCAAACTTCGCTCCCCATTTGCAACTCGGGAAAGACACAGCAATGAGGTGACACTAGGGAAAGCCTCACTTGATACAAGCAGGTGTGAAAATGGACCCTTCTCTTCTTAATGGGGAAAGCTCTGAACTGGAGGAATCTCTAGGCTGCGCACTTGCTTACTCTCTGCCCTGGTTGGGCTTGAATTCACTGCTTTTTGGAGCATATTGCAAGCCTTTCCCGTTTAGCTAAGCTTTCCCAAAGGAACAAAAGGAATAGAGACGGCTGGCAAAGCTAATGAGGATTGGGAACTTGAGAAAAATTATTACTTTTCACATTATATAAACAAATGTGGTTTTACAACTGTACATTCATGTATACATGCCAGAACATGTGTGTTTTCAGGGACTTTCCCTTAAACTGAAAAAAACAAAGCCAGGTAAAAGCATTTTCCTGACAAAGCCCACATACAGCTCAGTAAAGCATGCTACTGCTTTTCTGATCATAGCTGCCACGTGATGCAGCTGAACAGACCTGAGATCTAAGATAGACTTTTCACTGCCGTTACTACTGCAGACGCCCAATTGTCCAGCCCAACTGTCAGGAGGTTTGAGCTTACTGAATAAAATGTGTTTATTAAAGAGAGGGATATGGAATGATTCCCTGAAGGAAAGCCCATAAAAAAATCACACCACAGCTATGTCCAGTAATAAAATACAATGTGTTGCTGTTAGTATCTTATCAAGTCCAAGAGCCTCGTAACAGAAAAACGTCTCAGAACTAGAGTCACCACTGAAAACTGACAGCACTCCTAAGGGACTCCGTCCTTCGACTTGTGGCTGCCTGGACCTAACCACTCTCTTTCCTCTGGTCTTGTGTGTGTGTTTAACTAAGGATCATGTGTTCCAAATTGCCCTTTTTTGGCCTCAAGCCCCTGTAAAACTCAGCTTTGCAGTTCCAGATGTCAATCAGCTGCTTTGACTCCAGGAAGCTAACGAGCTTTTACCTTCCTCCCAGCTCCCTAGTAGAAACCTGTCTGCAGAGAAAAGCTTACTGCAAAAGGAATCGTGCATTAGCCCTTGGCTCCAGATGCCACTTAAGTAAATTTATTTTATTAAAAAGAGTCTGACATTATTCAGAACTGTTTAGATGTTGAACAGCTTTATAAACTTACTGTCAGGAAACCCCAGCAAGTAGGAAAGCACAGAAAAAGGAAAGAAATACTACAGAAGACAAATGCAAGGCAAAATAAGAGAACCTACATGGTCATACTTACTTAGCTGAAATATCCGCGCACACCCTCAGACATTAAGTACTGAACTATGCAAGAAAGGTGGAAAAAGCACAGAAAACTCTCACCGCTGTAGACCTCTTAAGTATCTTCTTTCCTGTCTCCAAGAGAGGCTGTATGAGATGCGCTGGGGCATGAGGCTGGGTACGGTCCCACTAAGTGTCCTTCCCTGCTGTATGACTTACGTGGGACACAGCAGGCCACTTCACGAAAGCTCACGCGGGGCTGTGGAGTGGGCGAGGGGCCACAGTGCTGCACAGCGCAAAGCTGTAAGATCCAGCATCGGGTGGGGACCGGCTCTCAGGCTGGAGAGCTTCTGTGCTGACCCCCCCGCAAGGTGATGCTGCACAGCCGGCTGCTATGGAACAGCAGCAGCCTGGCTGGTGTCGGGGGGGATTGTGGCAAGTGGCCACTTCTTTGCCTGGATGCAGTGGGCACACTCCTCCAGACCTCCATGGATGCCATTTCTCTCCACCAGGCCTGCGGTGAGGCGAGGTGTGGGGATCAGCCCTTCTCCACCGTTATGCACCGGGATGCTGGCACTGAATCTCAACCAGCAAGGCAAAGCCAAATCCTCCATCACTCGGGAACTGACAGAAATGGGGTTGCTTTGTCAGGTGTGGGACTATGGGGCTTTCCACTGACTGCGCTTCAAAACACTGTCCTGCTGCTGAGGGACTTTCTGCTCCGGTTTGGAAGCCCGCAGACTCCTGACAAGCGTTGGATGTGTCAGCAATGGGCGCTGCTTAGAGCTGCGACAGACACGGATCGACAGACAGTATTTGCACTCGGGCTGGCACCTGTCAGGTTCTCCCCTTCGCAGCCTGAGTTTTATCTTCAGAACCAAGGGAAAAACAACGTCAAGAGAAAACCCAAAATCTTTCAGAGCTCACGCACTGAACTACACTTGGAAGCCAATTTGAAAGCTTCTTTCTGGGTTACTCATGCTTCATCGATTCTACTTATACTTCCACTTCTCATCATGATTTTTATATAAAGTCTCATAAGTGGTCATAAGCCATTACACAAGTATTTGGTTATTCATATCAATTCAGTCGCTTGTTAGAGGCCCATCTGCAGCGAAGGGCAGCAGAACTCCACAGCCTGAATTCCTCAAATAAGAAGGAAGAATAAATCTGTCTATTCTCCAGTGGATCTACCCTCGCAGAAACATCAAACACTTCAAAATACTTCCCAGTAGGAAGGAAATATTTGGATAGAAACAACTAACCTGTTTTGGGGAAAGGTTATCAGATTGCAAGCTGAGAAGCGGCTAGCTGGTCCAGTCTCAGCCTAGAGAAATGAAAGGTCAGTGATTCCTAATCACCAGGACTGATATTGGAAGCCTCTTCAGTTCGTTACAGGCAGAGTCCTGCAATCTTGCCTTTATAAGCATTTTATAAGCAAGTGCCATATGGAAAGACTCCCTCACGTTATTAAATAATTTATTATATGCCAACCCAAACACTTCCTCCAATCCTGTTTGTGTCCTGAAATTGCTAATTAGTTCCTGCTACAGCTTCCAAAGTCAAAAGTGTGTTTCAATTCCTCTCTCCATTTCATGAAAGCTGCCACACACCCAAAGGCAGCCCAGTGCCTCTAATCTGTCTCAATTACAGTCACTACGCTGCTGTCAGGCAATTCAAGCATCTCCCAAGCATCCAAGAAAAAGAATTTGATGTTTTCAATGTCAAATAAATGTCAAGCCAGAGTGGAAGCAGCATGAACACAAGGTTTTCTTCAACTTCTCTAACAAAAAATGGACCTTGCAGCCCAGGTTTTCAAGGTACAGGATTTGGGTAATTCTCATGGATTTCAGCATAAGCGAGAAACCTTAATCCCTTCAAGAATAGAGAGTTTCCCCCCATCCTCAAAGCCCCATATCCAGGCCGGGGCTGCAGATGGTGAGAGGGACGAGAAGCTGCTGCTGCTCCTCCCTCATCTGAATGGGGACGCACTGGGACGTGCCATGTGGAAGGCGTGGAGCGAAGGGGTACTCTTTCCCTTTCTGCCAACCATTCTCTGCAACCATTCTTTTTTAGAAAAACAGGAAAGTTTCTATTAAATGTAAACATGTCTGTTGTTTGATGCACTGACTATCTCATAATCACAGGCAGAACTGACATAAAACCAGCTTTGTGCACAGAATTATAGGTTTCCTGGAAACACAGATCTTGCTATAAAAACTTACATTTGTACCAAAATGTGAGATAAGACAACATGATCTGGAGAGAATTAGCTCACTGAAGCCTTAGCTGTTCAAACACACACACGTTTTACAACCACAAATAAATCTATTTGCAAGTTGGGGGGGGCGGAAAAAAAAAGGAAAAGGAAAGGAAAAAGACTGGGGCCCAGCGTGTCGCAGTGAATGAGATACCGAGTTGAAATGAATAGAAGGAGCACAGAGACGTTTTTCAAGAGGCAACAGGGGAACATTACACAGCATCCAACTGCAGCCTGGCCCCATCTCTACCATCCTACAGGCATGGCCTGCATTCACAAGCCATCAGGAGGTCATAGGAGAAATTTTACAACAAAGCCGCAGCAGACACTGCCTCAGAGTAACTCTGACAGCTTCTTTGAAACCACTGCATCACGGTTAAAATAGCGGAAAGATCCCTAACCCAACGGCCACTTTGTTTAGGACAGTTTTCAATTTCAATGCAGCTTTCTTATGGTAATATTATGCAATTAAAAATTGAGCTTAAAACTACCCATGTAAAAGATTCTAAGCAGAAGCTGACATTTACTGTGGAGGCTGTTCATGCCTATAGAAAACTCTGAAAAGGTCAGTGTAAGCGTAAATAAGGTGAGAGACTTCCTCAAGAGTATCGAAATTTCCATCATGTTACAACCTATACCCATTTCTAATCATTCATATCTGCAAGGCAGTGTTATGAATACACTGACGGCTTCTCATGGGCCATCTGAGTCTGTAGCTGGGTCTCGAAATCGGCCTCCAGACTGTGGTGAGAGGACCGGCACCAAATTTTAAGTATTTCAGGGAAGCCGAGATCCAGCCACACAGAAAACTGCCAATACAGTTTAACTTCAATGGGTTTTATCTCAGCATTGCTTTCAGCAAGCAGATATGTAGGATTTGGAACGGACGTGCTTGTTAGGATTTAACTATTAAGCAAAACCTTGCAGAACTGCCCAAATCTAAGTCACACATGCCTTTACCAAGTCTTACGTTTTAGACACCAGCACTAACCTGAAGGGAAGCACTCTCCTGGAAGCAGCACTCATGTAATTGAATAAATAGGACCTAACACCCACGCTTTCTCATTCCTTGAGAAATCCCAAACGCACTGCAATGCAACTAACGCCTCAGTCATCCTTGACATTGCTCATCGCTCCTTCAGACATCTCTAAGTCGCCTTTTGTGCTCTGCAGTGATCACTCGCGTGTTTTATGACTCAACGTGCAAAGTATCCCCAAAAAGGGAGTGGGAAACCTGCATTTGCAAGGAATGCAGACTTCCAGTTTCCTAAGTGCTTGAAGGTCACTGGGGACACTCCAGTTAAGGCAGATCCTTCCTCTAGATCTTGTTCTTGTCCCCTCACACTTTGAATGAGTCTTTGGAGATGCTTTCCTCGCTCATCCTTTTTAAACTCCCAGCAGGACAAGATGCAATTATACGCTCAACCACGATTACAGATTTGCTGCTTGTGATTTTAGAGGTCTCAAAACAAAACTCATTAGATTAAATACTCTTCCCTGGCTTTGTATGAGAGGGACAAGAAGAACTGATGTTTCCAAATGGAGTGGGTTTGCTACCTAGCTTGTTAGCATGAGCCAGTAAGAAAGATACTGCTTTAGGAATAAGGAGACCTCAACTCTGTTCCCAGCTGTGCCACTGAAATGCCGTGTAACCACACAGCTCGCTTCAGCAGTCCGTGTCCCCCTCTCCCCTCTCTTGCCCATCTAGACTTGGCCTGTTCAAGCAGACCGTCACAGTCTGTTAGGTACTTACACTCTACTGAGGCTGCTGGTGAAAGACAACTCGAAGTTGCTCTTAATGTCTCCTACAAAACCAACAACGTATTCAGTAAAGTAAGGAGACTGCACGGTGTGCAACACACGACTGAACGGGACACGAGGTGGAAGGATTGCTCTTCGTGTATCCTCCTTTCAGACCAGCCCGAATCACGTTCTATTCCTAAACAGACAAATAACATTTCATGCTATTACAGACTTCCACTCTTCCCTATGACCAAGCCACTGAACATTCAGGGCTGAAACTAATGGTCTGAGAGGCAGAAATAAAAACGCTCTCCTTTCTACCACATACTGATCAACATTCACCCTATCACCTGGAAACGCCTCGGTCCGCAATCAAGCTCTCGGTGGGTTCAGAGCAATGAACAGTTGGATTGACATTGCTTTCTAAACCACGCAGAGGTAAGATTCTTCTCCCTCCAGCTGACAGGTAAATTTAAGTGTCTGCTTTACAATGTAAAATTCCTGCCTCTCAGTTCAAGGTCATTCTTCTTCCATCCACAGTTAGAGGTATATGGCACATTAAGTCACATCATTCCCCTGTCACGCTGGAGAAGGGGGGAGCTTTTAAGCCTGTGCAGAGCACTCAGGGTTATAGAAATAAATACGGCTTTATATAGCAGCTTTCACATTCAAGATATCTCAAAGTGGTTTACAAAGTAATGAGTCAGATAATAGGACTGCAGCAGCTGCGTAGGTAAACGCACTGGAAATTAATGCTGAGAAAACAGACGTCTTAATTTTTTGATTCTCTTTATTTGCCTTTCTGCAAAATATGACTGCAGCTTCAGTCTGACTAATGAGCATCAGCGTCTTCTGCAATTTAAAATGCACAGGTTATTTGACATTCCAGTTTATTTTAATTTTCAGATTAACTCCATGATTAAAGCTCTCCATTAACTCTAATAAATACTGCTCAAGCAAAAGTGGAAAAAATGCTAGACAGCTTACTGCACGTACCTCCCCTGCCTTGGCTGCATTGTAAGGAAGGCCTCCTTGCTTGATCTCTAGCACCTCAACTTGCAATTAGTTCAGAATGACACAACTATTCCATTTTTGTTCCCCTTTCTCTCCCCCATCGTTAGCTGTTACAAGCACACCCTCAAAGACAGTGTTGTGAGGGCCCCATGGTTTACTGTGCTGACACCCAAGAAAGTACGTATTATAAGTAAAAATATATTTGTCTTTTTAAAAAGCCATACCTTGAGGGAAAAAATAATTACAAAAAATAATCAATAAACCTGAGATCCAACAATCGAGCTGCATTTTGCATACATCTCCTTTCCCAGGTTCCATGGGCAAATGGGCTCTCTCATTCTTCTTCTCATCCAAGTCACCTAGCTAGCTGTCATGAATGAAGTTGTTCTGAAAAAACCTTGTACCTACAAAAAATTTCCAGTTTTTTTGCAGACAGACTTTTTTTGGCTGACTTACTAATTAGTTAAAAAGAGAGTCACACAGAACAACTAGGCTGAAAGAGTGTGGGAGGTCACTTGGGCCAGCTCCCTCCTCAAAGCCGGCTCAATGCTGAATTCAGACCAGGTTAGTTATGGCTTTGTCCGGTCAGGTTTTGAAACTCTTCAATGATAGGGAACCCTTCAACGCCTCTCTGAGCAACCTGTTCCAATGCTTAATTACAGGGCATTAGCCTGCATTTTTGTGTGCAAAAGAATACCAGACGGGAGGGCCAGAGTATCTCAGACGCTTTAAGTAAGATTGGAGAGATGTCTGTCTAGCGTTGAGTTTTGAAAGCATCTGAGTCACGCAGGCCTGCAAGAAAGCTATCCACATTCCTATTACTCCTAAAGGCGCAGCCTTTGTAACACTCACCCAGGGCTATAACTATTTCCTTTACTTATGCACACACTACTTCTGGAAATCTGGCAAGGGATTTAAATCAACATTACACCATTTTTCTGCCTCAGCTGTTCTGAAACTTTCTGCTGTTCTCTTAACTTGTCAAGTAGCTTTGTCAGCAGAACTTCGCTGCGGTACTTTTGATGGACGCTAGAGACAACCGTAACTGTGCAACAAGGTTTTTGCAATCGATTTTGACATGAAATTTCATCTCTGAATTCCAGCAGAAGCCGAGTTCCTCTTCTTTGCACTTCATGATAATACTGGCTAGGCAATCAGGAAAACTTTCTGAGTCGCACCCCTCTTCAAAGTATCATCTCATTTTTTACACTTATGCTAAAATGGAGGGGAAAAGTCTCGGAGCTTTCGTTGTTGTTTCTTAACTGAAACTGAGTAAGGAGCATGGTAGAAACTGAACATAATGCAATAGTGATGGATGGATGGGTGGATGGCAATCCCATGCACAAAGACAGGCTGGGTAGAGAACGGATCGAGAGCAGCCCTGGGGAGAGGGACTTGGGGGTGTTGGTAGATGAGAGGCTCAACATGGTCCAGCAATGTGCGCTCGCAGCCCAGAAGGCCAACCGCATCCTGGGCTGCATCAAAAGAAGCGTGGCCAGCAGGTCAAGGGAGGTGATTCTGCCCCTCTACTCTGCTCTCGTGAGACCCCACCTGGAATACTGTGTCCAGCTCTGGAGCCCCCAGCATAAGAAGGACATGGACCTGTTGGAACAGGTCCAGAGGAAACCACGAAGATGATCAGAGGGCTGGAGCACCTCCGCTATGAGGACAGGCTGAGAGAGTTGAGTTTGTTCAGCCTGGAGAAGAGAAGGCTCTGGGGAGACCTTATAGCAGCCTTCCAGTAGCTGAAAGGGGCCTACAAGAAATGTGGAGAGGGACTTTTTACAAGGGCGTGTAGCGATAGGACGAGGGGTGATGGCTTCAAACTGGAAGAGGGAAGATTTAGATTAGATCTCAGGAAGAAATTTTTCACTGTCAAGGTAGTGAGACACTGGCCCAGGTTGCCCAGGGAAGCTGTGGCTGCCCCATCCCTGGAGGTGTTCAAGGCCAGGTTGGACGGGGCTCTGAGCAATGTGGTCTACTAGGAGCTGTCCCTGCCCATGGCAGGGGGGTTGGAACTAGATGATCTTTAAAGTCCCTTCCAACCTAAACCATTTTATGGTTCTGTGGATGGAGTGAGTTTTTCACTGCAGTGACTAAGTCCCAAGACCAAGGCAGTTACAGTTATGTGGGATACGCATGTCCCCACCAACTCCTGCTTTTATCCCTGGCAGACCTTCTTGGCACATTCTCATTTTACAAACAGTCCTTGAGCAGCATCTGTATAACGAGCTATGCTCTGTAATAACAGGCATTCTATTTTAGAGTAACAATTAGAATTGCTTGTAGAATAGAAATGCTAAATGAGACATGCAAAATCATATACACAAACCGAAGGGTGGGGGAAGAAGAGTATTAACCATTCTTAGCTGGGGCAAACAGTACAGGGAAGGCTGTGAAAAGAAAAATAAGACTGACAACTATCACTTTCCAACATTAACTATTTTATCATCAGAAATGTTAGCCAAGTATAACGGACATGAAAATCCAATCAGTGGTTGAAGGGTTAAGATCCTGCATTGCCAGAGAGCACACATCGCTATCACTAAAGTAAACGTTGTAGCTGGGCTGTAAAACTTGTTAAGGTCTCGAGTTGTGTATTGGTTTCTGTATGTACCTATCTATACAGAGCATCATAAATAACACAGTTGAACTTCTCCATAAAAATAGAAAGTATAATATGCATAGCAAGAATACAAAGCAATTTGTAGTATTACATGTTTTCAAAGTACTCTCTACAACATGAGCTCCTCAGTCCATTCACAGAATATCCCATCGGGGCAAGCCTCTACCATCCAGCTTTAACAGAAACGATGTTTTTATTTAATTTTTCTGTCACTGTGGCAGCTAGCAACAGTTGTGATACATGATACTTTGGCATAATTTTGCTGTTTTTAAAAGCACTGTACACTCCATCTGCACTGGTTATCACAGCAGCAGTGAAAATACCAGTAATTACTCTAGCGAAGGCAGTGGAAGTAGCAGACACTTCACGAAACCGAGTTCACTATAGCCCCGGCATCTCAGCGCAATTAACTTGCCTAAGGCCACGCAGCAAGTCGGTAGCAATGCTGGAATGCGAAAATGAGACTTTCTTACTTCCAGCTCTGTCTTTTGCTGAAGCTGCAGATCACTCCATCTCCTTAGTAGCTGCTGTAATTGCCATGCGCTTGAGTGGAGTTCCTGCTGTTTAGTTTTTCATAGGCTACTTCATTATGCAAGTATACATAGGCTGTTCTAGTTTAAAATGTTATAACCACATGCATAAGTCTCATTTTCTGTGCATTTATAACTTGGCCACAAATTCACATCAAGCTGGAAAGGGAATTTGCCACCTGGGATTCTTGTCTTTTGAAGATAGTGCTAGTTATTATAATAGATCTATATTCTTGGGTGTCAGCCTCAGGCAAGAAGGAGCTGGAAGCTGACTACTGGAGTTATTTTATAGTCCCAGGACAGCCACAGGTGAAAAGACCTAAAGGTGGAGAGGGAGAACCTTGTCTCCTACTGCCAGATTTTCCCCTCCAGGCACTGAGAAGGACTGAACATTCAGGAATGCAAGAGAAGGATAAAGAGGAGAAGTAGTTGTGGATGTTCATTCACTATTTCCAGGATAACCAAAGTACCTGAGAGGTGAGTCAGATTCTTCTCATTCACAAGGAAGAGTTTGAAACAATTCAGAAAGCAAGCTGTCTTTCTAAGTCATCTTGCACGTGACCTCTAGCTGTTAAGACAGAAGTAGAAGACAAAGGGAAAAAGAGGAGCCTGACAGGCAAACAAATTATAGCAGAGCCAAGTAGCGATGGACAAGAACAACCACCTTACGACTTCATGAAGAGCTTCATATTCTGAACTCTGCAAAACTACAGAGCTGAATGAAATTCTCCTATCACTACAATTGCTCCTCCTGCCTCCCCGTCCCAGCAGTTGTTTCCCACTGCTCCTTCAGCTTAAACTTCAAAGCTACATAACCTAAACCAGAAAAAGACATTCACACTATAAAGTGTCCGTATTGGGGGTGGGAAGGCGTTAGTGGCATTTAACTATCACAGCTGAAATTTCTTCCCTGGTTTACACTGGTTATATATTCTCCACATAGCAGAACTCTTCAAGTTCCCAACTCAAATCTTCCTGACACAAAAGTCAATCTCTCTTAACCGGGCACTTTATAGGATAATCTAGTCACAGAAACATTGTGCTTCCCCTTACTGCAGCTGCAAGAGCGTCACTGTTCCACAGATGCCATTTCACCTCTACCAGGAATCTGGCCTGTGTTGTCTGTAAATACAGTTTTTGCCTGGATGTCCCTATGGATGAAGCAAGGGACTGGAAGGCATGGCTCAGAGAGCTGCAGTGTCGAGGCATTCTCAGAAGCCAGAGCGCAACAGTTTGACAAACATGGTAGCAGTTCCCAGAACGCAAAGCCAAAACTATTCCTCACATTCCTGCACAGACAGATAACACCAGAGTAAGAGCTGGTCCTGTAACGGTCTCAAATTCCTCTCGTATGATTTGGTGGAATAACTAAACCCCACACAGCAGAGCTATGAGTCTCAGCAGTACTACTGCGCAGTCACTGTGTAGGGTCTCGGTCGTAGCATTAGTATTTCTCCCAGAAAAATATTTGTTTCCTCACAGTCTCCAAAGTAGGAACGTTGTAGGATAGAACTGTATTAACAAGCGAAAAGAATTAGTGGCAGAATTCAGAAAGGTCATACACACTTGAGAAAAGCACAGTTGAACTGTGAGTCCTTATCGATATTTGAATATTCCTGCAAAAATAACTACTACGGATATACAATATTAAATGCCTACAGGAATGCAAGTGATCACACCCACTGATGATGACAGTAAAACTGCAGGTAAGGCAGACAGGCATCTTCCACCGCAAGGCCATGCTGACCCTCAGACAACTCACGCATGTGTCCATGGATGACAAATGTACCTAGTGGTTGACAAACACTGCCATACCTAGGTAACTACTGACCTACAAACATCACTTAGGTCACCTGTATGTCAAGAGAGAGCTAAAAGGGTATAGCGCTTGAAGAAAATCACATTTAGCCTACCAAAGAATAGCAACGTAACAAAACAAGCAGACCCTAAGAGAAGCTGGGACACTCAGTGATGTTCAGTGGTATAACTTACCTCCCTCTACAAAGGCTGCTGACTCATACATAACAGAGCACTTTGTGTTGCAGTATATTGCTAGAATCTGGATTTAATAAAACAAAAGCGTAAGTGTGCCCTTTACACCTTTACATGTTTGCCAAAGCCCTGCTGCAGCCGCATGCACCAAGATAAAGGCCCAAGAGATTTTGTCTCGCTGCTGTTTAATGCACTGCGTGACAACCTCCCACCATGGGTACTGTGGGTAACACATGCTCTCTGGGGAAAATCTGCTGCTGTAACTGCTCAGCTAATTCAACACCTGTTAAAAATAGGTGGGGGTTATTTTGTCGTTTTAAACCTTATGCCACTCAGTTACATAGAAGGAAACAGAGGTCGTTCCATGGACAACATCCTTCAAAGGCCAAGCTGTTCAAGGCTTACTACCTGCACAAAAGCAGCAAGGAAGGAACAATCCTTAAGAACTGTGCTAATTATTTATTTTATGCAACATCTGTGCAGCAAGGCGAGCTTCTCACAAGTCAAGACTGTGAATCACTAACTTCTAGGACTGCTTTAGCAATGAAGTCCAGCAGCTCTGTAGGGCTATGACACAAATCTACCACGAAGAACCGACTGATCCTGGCAACAGGCAGCAAGAGCAGCTAGTGACAGGGAACATCGTGATAATGAAGTTGTGTTTATCCAACAGGTTTCAAAGTCAGCTGTAGCTGAAAAGCGAGGCAGACCCTTCTACTCATTCCTTCTCCTGCCTTGTTGGCCTACATAGAACTTCTCAAGCAAGAACTGGAAAGCATTTCTAATCAGGTACAATCCTGCAGCATGTTTCCTTTTAGGTACTCTGGAGTATGTACTGGGAGTAGGACTGAGAGAAGTCAAAGAAAAACACCTTCTCATCTCTACAGATGAGTCACCACCACCCATCACTGCTCACCTCATCTAGAGTTTACAGAGAACTTGTGCTACCTGTATACTCTGTAAAAAAACTCTGTAAAAAGAACAACACTCCTATTAGAATGATTTTCTGTTTTAAGGAAGTTTTATCAAGTTAACTATTGGTGATAGAATTTTGCACTCCATTTAAAATCCATGCTAAGTGAGTAACCTTTACATCCTCTCCAAACCCAAGTCATGCAAGAAATGCACGTATCATTAAAACACAGAAGGTGTCACAGCGCGTTAAGATAGGCTACAACTCTTACAGGCTTAGGCCAGTCTACTTGAAAATAACCATTGTTCTATAACACCCTTGGGATGAGTTCAAGTTGCTTGAGTTGTCGTGTTAAGAACAACAAGAAGCTATTTAAGACTCATTGCTTTCATTGGAAGAAGTTATGTTAGGGCAGAAACAAGACAAAAGACATAATAGTACTGCTGGACCTCCAATTCCCATTCCAGCTGCATCTCCCCATATGATTTTTCAAACCCTTCAGTTTCAGCCCTAAACTTACAATTTATGTTCTACATAATCAAATTTAACAGGTCCAGAAAGATCACAAATGAGAGTTTCCACCTGTAGAGCACAGCTCAGCAGGCCAGGAAGCAACCCACTGCCATGTTTCAACCCAGATTTGAACAAACAAGTCGCTCAACATAAGAATTGCAGAAGATTATGACAATAAAAGCAGCATGTTCCAGAACAGTCAGCAGTGAGCTATGGAAAGAGTGTGTATGCAAGAGAAGAAAAATCCACAGGTGCCTGCTCTGAATTCCTTGCAGATGTTGGGAAAAAGAATGAGAATTTACAGGTACTGGGCTGGAGAAAATTTGGCAAGGGCAGGCTCCATATGGGAATTTTCCTATTCAAGGCAATAAATTTTCTCTGACTCAAAGCACTGGAAGACAGATGAGAAAATCTTTCCCTGCTTTGTAAATTATGAAAAACACCAGGGACCACAATGAACACTCTGCTTAGTAAAGTAACAGAAATACAAGATACTTAATAATTCTGATAGGAGTTCTCAACAATGTGCATGAAATACTAAAAAGATGTTAATACAAGAACACGTTACTTGCTCTCACAGAGGAGATCTTCCCAGTCCCTCAATTTCCACTAGCAGGCACAGGAGGGGTGTGGATGGTACCATTAATCAATCAGTTCTACTCACTTACTCAGAATACGACAATCAAAATTAATGATTGAAGGGAGCTGGAAAGGGCAGGTGAGCGCTCGAGTCAACTTGTAAAGATTTAAAGAAAGCAAATTAAAACAGCGGCAAAATGAGAAGAGCAGCTAATCTTAATTACAAACCAAAAGTCAGAGTAAAGCTTCAGTGAAGTTTCTCTCCCCCCACTACATGTTGCCTTTAGCTGAAGACAAATTGCCAGCATTTTTGTAATCTACTAAGTTAAAGTCATTACCCTGACAGTGCCAGGAAGTCTAATTTCCTGGAGCAGTAACACAAAGATTTATACGAGTGAATTTAAACACTCACCTTCTGGAATAGAAAAATCTATCATCAGCATCAGGCTACATGGAAAGCGAATGAGGATTTCAGATAATGGAGAAAGAAGAAATTCACCTACTGACAAGTTCACCCAAAATCTCATTCCTGACCTACATAGGCTGCTGACCAGGGTTAAGTGTACACACAAGGCTGAGCTTTCAAATAAATTCAGCTTTTCTGTGAGGTCCCTGCTGCAACAAAATAGACTTGTTCAACTATAAGCAGCTTTAGCAGTAGTTGAGTATTTCTGCTCCACTCTCTCCTAAACTTATGATCCCATTAAAATGGAAGTAAGCTGAAATAATCAAAATGGAAAAGCTAAATTAATAACCACTGATTTAAAGGAGAGAATGAGGTTAGCTCACCCACCAGGCTGAAATGTACCTGCACATGCCTCCTTACGGCTGAAAACTTTCAACTCCCTAATGAGACAGACTGAAATCGTACCTGAACTTCAACACCCAAAGCACCTTAGAGCATTTACTTGTATGCCATTAGATGTATGTGCCCATAAACAAGCTGCCACAAGATTTGCTTAAACCAAATAGCACAAAGGTCTGCATTTAATTAGGAATAACCAGCTGATTCTGTATAAAAAGCTGTTTTGCTCTTCCGGATTTTCTCCTCCCATGTTCCAGCACCGATGAAGAGAGGCAGACGATCCAACACCTTCACATCAAGAAGATTAAATGTTAGAACCTTTATAACATCTTCAGAGGGCTGACACGTATCAATGCCGATTCTTTTCAGGAAACCTTATGTCGCACAGTCTGCCACCTGAGACACTGCGTTCCACTGCACAGATAGGATTAATCCTGATCTCCCCCCCAGTGCATGAGCCTCCTGTCACTACTCCTGCTCAGAAATAAGGACCCTGTGAACAAAGCAAAGGAATTGTACTATGCTAGGTATTTAATGTGTACACAGGAGAAATCAGCATTCGCACTGTGGTAGTGCAGAAGAGAAGATGCTGCAGAGGAAACAGCCAATACCACTATCGGTGACCTACTTTATATTGGGGAAGGGATTTCAGCGAGACTTCCCTGCCCC
>VYXH01012655.1:440865-487611 GCA_013397275.1 Burhinus bistriatus | reverse complement strand
CCCCCCCCAAGCAGCAATTTCTCAAAGTACTAAATTTAGCAAGACTGGGAGAACAGCATTCATAATTTCATGTCAGTGCTGTCCCCTTCTCGTACGGCTCTATGCAACCTCTTATCACTTCCCCCAAAATTTATCCTCTCTCTCTCTTTGGCTGTCAGAAAAAAAAAATATGCTCCTTTCAACAAAGAGGAAGCAAGAAGCTTCTCTTCCACAGTCTTTCCTCATGAGGACAGCAGCACTCTGGATGCTGCCAGAGCATATATATTTATTTTTTAATATCAGATGAGACAGCTTCTGAAACACTGCAGGTTCTCCCATCTGACATTATCCAGTTTACCACAGATAACAGCCCTGAACTGGAAGCTTTCCCCTGCCAGAATGCCTAGCACATAAAATTATTAAAGGCTTAGAAATGGTTTCAGGGCTGCTTAAATGCTGTGCTGCAGCAGAATCAGATTTCCATTAAAAAACCAAGAGCAATCAGAAGAAAAGGAGAGTCTAGTTCATCACTTTGAAAAAAAGAATTGCCTTCATTCATTCATTGCTCTCCAGAACAAACAAATTCCAGGAAAAACAACCCCAAAAACCTTGCACTTAAACTAGGTAGTAACTCACGAGAGCCCTGGGACTGCTCAAGACATGAACATGTTCCTAAGCTGTCTTCAACAAAGACTGAGAAAACCTCTGCCTCCCCCACAGACACAAACCCGCCCCCACCCCACAACTAGGAACTACAGAAGTTTCTGGTTTTGTGATGTTCAGCTACGGGACAGGCAGAGGTTCCTGCAATTAAAGTAATTTGGAGACCAAACAAAATTTCCAGAGATGATAGAAAATAGGTCTGAACTAGTTCACTGCTTCTAGTTCATGGTTTTTCAAGCGATTATTAAGCACGCTGTCAGTTAAGATCAGTGATCATACCTCAGAATATTTTATAGGGAAATCATCACGTGAAGTCTTGAAACCTCATCTTTAGATCCACCAGACAAGCACCGTGGATGTTGACTATAAGATTACAGGAAACTTAACACCACTGCATCCCAATATTTGTTAACTACCACAATGTTCATTTGCTGCATTGCATGAACAAATCTTGTTACTGCAGTTTCATTTGCCCACAAAGATTCCAGCTGAAAACTCACTTTAATACGGCTTTAATAATACATGAAAGAGATTAATCTATAATTGTTAATTTTTGAAATAGCACTTCATTGTGTCACTCAAACTGAGTGCTTTTTGATCATTAAAACTTGCATGATTTTTCAGTCTTAATAACGAGGTTCTGCTTCAGCTGAAAGCTGATCTCATCAGAGCCAATTATACTCTATGGCATAGATCTGACCGGAGCCTTTAAGGTTTCTAAAACGCCATTTTTATTTTTCTTATCTTACCAAACAATTCAAAGTCCTAGCAAATTTGTTAGAACCTTTAATATCCAGGAACTCTCATGTAAACTAGATGCTTAGGAGGAAGCTACTAGTAAAAAAGTGAACAAAAATGCATCACTGAATTTATTTTTCACTCTCAGCACACAAGTGAATAGTTTCTCGTGCCTTTTTCCATGTCAAAGGGCTTCTTTCAAAATGCTGTGGGATTAATCGAGCATGAGATACGTAGTCAGGCTAAAATCTATTCTGCTACTTAAGAGTAAATGGGGGTATCTCGAAACTATCAAACGAAACCTCTTCAAGAGCGTGCGATTTCTAACAGCTCATTAGGATAACGAGCTGTGTAAGCTCAGAGAGGCAGCTATGTCTCCCACCAGATATGCCACAACACTTCTACCATTAACAGAGCCACATGAAAGATTTTCAACTTATTTCAAAGGAAGTTATGCAAGATCAATTTCTTTGCAGAAATCCTTGATTTCCATCTTTTCCCTTCAGTGGCACCTACATTCCAATCACATTTCGAGAGGAATGAAAGTGCAGAAGCCCTTGCTGTATTTTGCATTCCTGTCTTTTTCTGCACCCTTAAGACGTCTCCTTGCTCTGCGACGTATTCCACGCCCAGCCCTGAAGCGACGACATTGGAGCGAGGGCTGGTCAGGAGAAGTTTCCTGCAGCTCTCCGAACAGGGCGGCATTGCACCTTCTAAGAGGTGCATTAGTACCTTCTGCAATAATGCACCAAATGAAAATTAGCGTTTAGACATTAGCCTAGAAACCGTACCCATTGTAAAGGGTGTCTGTGAATAGACGAGATCCATCTATGTATTAGGATTAGTTTGCGTATCATCAACCAGAGCTCCACTGCCCGTGAATTTCCGTGAGAGTGCAGCACTTCACACGTATAACCATTACACCGTCAGTGACTACCAGTGCGTCGCTAAGGATGTCAGATACGGCCTCTGTCCCTGCCCTCAGTTAACAGTGAGGGAAGTGAAGCACAAATTAGTTGATTTTATCAAGGTCACTAAGGCAGCGTACTTCAGGTATCCCAAGTCCAAGGATCTCTCCACTGAGTCACACTGTCTCTTTATACTGTCTGGAGTCGCACAAGTGATGCAGGCAGAGTTTAAGATTCCCCTTCTGAAGAATACTCAGGTAGTTGTGGCTATTCACAGTTCCTTAAGGTGTGGGTGCTGTGGGAGAGCTTTTCCTGCAGGGCTGCGTTGACAGGGTGGCACCGCAGCAGTTGCCATGACAATGGCTCAATCTTTGCAGTGACATTGCACACACTTCAAATGAAAACCTGTGCAAGTCTCAACACACTGTCCCATGCTGTAAGAAGCCTGACGAGATCCCAAATCATCTCCTAATCTCTGCTTAAAAAGAGTACCATGCATGCAGCAAGAGAATGCAGACTGTTTGTGAAAGATCTCACCTCTGCCAGAGCTAAAATACAAAAGCGCAATGCAGAAAAATGTTTCTGTGAACCTCCCGATTTTGAAAACTGCAAGTACTACTCACTACAGACAAGGAGGAATACTGTACTCAGGAGAAGACTGACTACCAGGAAAGACAAAAAACCCTGAACTCATTCCTTGCCATCACTCTCCAATTCGTCGGGAGACTGAAGAACTACAGAGATGCCAGGGAAGGGGATAAGGTTAGTGGCAAGTACACTCCTCTAACGCATTTCCTAACTCCTTACATTCACCTCTAGTGCAGGCGATTCGCAAACGGAGCTGTGAAGGAAGAGAGCGTGCACTCACCCCTCTATGGAGTTACAATCACCTAACACCAAATCAGATGGGCTTCTACAATTCAGCAGCTTTCTATAAAGCTGGTTATATCCAGTATCGAATACTGGATAACGACAAGCACTGCCACATCTATTGTTTCAATTAACTGAATACAAAAGAAAGAGATCAGCCCAATACGCTCGTGTCTCAAGTCCCTTTAAGAGCCTCCAGCTCCCAGGTTACTTGGTATTTCCAAAAGCACAAACGTTAGCATTACCTTTTGCTGCTTCCGACCGCTTAGGCAAATCAAGTGTATCAAAATTCCTGTCCAAATCTCCATTCTTCTTTCCTGTGCAAAAAAAATAAGACAACAGATGGAAAAGGCTGTCAGCATACTGACAGGTAAGTTAGTGTCATGTGCATCTACAAAATGAGAGAAGATACAGACTCAGAATATAAATCACAGACCGTTACCTGTACTTGTACGTATCTGACTGCATACTTTTAGCACGAGCAACTTAGGGACAAAAATCCGTGCTACTTTCAGGTTGATCTGCAAACATGCTTAGCATTAGCATTTCGGTGGGTCTTAAGAGTGCTTAAAATCTTGGAAAATTGTGCCATTTCCCTTCTTGGCAAAGCTATGCCCCTCCCGTAGAAGCCCAGTATTTACTTGTTATTTTCACAGAGGAATTTTGACCTGAAGCTTAGCTGAAGCAGAAACTGAGCCGCAGAGCAAAAAACAACAGGCGTGCTTTGCAGCCTCTGTCCTTATCGTGACTATCAGGCAGGAAGGCCTAGATTTAATATATTCTACAGACAGCAGCCAACAACTTAACCTTGAATCGCTCTTCAATCAATGAAGTGCCATTTTGACTATTTATTAGAAACTCATGGAAATAATTCCATACTTTTGCTAAGAGACAGTTTCAAACCATTACCTCAGCTTTAATTTATACAATCCTTCATAGAAAGGAGAACAAAACCGGGACTTCAATTTTAGTTAGGTTGGGAATTCCAGGTTATGTAAACAGCTGGGGATGGAAGGGTTAATCATCATCCCCTCCTCTCCCCGCAAGGAGACCGGCTGCCTTGGGTAAGCCCATGGACGCTGCGGGATCAGCAGGCACCTTGCCATCAGAGAAGTACTGACGGCAGAGAAAGGGATTTTGGAAGGAAGCGCAGGAATCTGCATGGCTTCTGAGGACAGCAGTGTACAATTTAGCTTTCCCAAATTATTCTGAGGGGGAGAAATCAAGTGATTTATTCCCTCTCCCTCAAGAGCAGGGGAGGCAGGTGCGGTGGGATGAATTCGGAACACCACCATTGGAGCTGCCAGAGGTGGCTTCTGAGCAGGGGCTCTACCAGGCTGCTAACGGAGGTAACGGAAGGGCTGAGAGCTCCACCAGTCAGGACGCTTAAAAGCAAACAGGAAAATGGTCCTTGAAAATGTAACGTGGAGACTAGTCTGACTCTTGACTGGGAATAGGTCACGCAATGGGAAAGGCCGACCCCTGCCCCATTATGGCAGGGAGCTGGTACAGCTCGTAACGGTGAATTCAGTGGGCCACTCTACCTTTCCTCTTGACAAAAGTATCTATACATAGAGTACTATATAGAGAAGAAACAGAGCTTTTAAATACCAACGTGAATATTTAGAAACGACATCAAGAGGAAAAAAAAACCAACAAACCCTCAAGATAGCATTCCATCCTCCCCCTTTCTTTGGAAATAGCACACGTTTTTGTTTTGAAATGCCAACACTGAATATCAGCCAACTTTAGCTACTGCGCAAAACAAAACACGCATCTGGAAATTCTGTTCATCTGAAGTAATGGGCTTCATTATAGGAAAAAGCCCATCCAAGCTGCCAAAAGGTCACACAGCCAGGTACCACACTGCTCCTTTCAAAGGTATCATTTCTAAAGGAAGGGACAGGAATTAGCTGCACTTTGGAGCCCTCCATCAAGTTTTGCTCCGTGAAGGCACCAGAAACATGTTGCTCGGGGAACCAAATACCGGAAAGAAAAAATGCTGTGCATCACCAAAGGACGTTATATTTCATTACTGGCTGCAAACCCTTGCTGATCCTTAGAGCGTTGACAGGAAAAAGCAGGGCAGAGGGAGGGGAGAAAAAAAGCATTGACGGAAGGAAGTCAGCGTTTAGGAAAGATTACAGACTTAAGACAGACCCATAAGAGTGACTCCATCTTACCTACAAGTAGGACAAACTGTTTTTTCACATGACCCCGAATCTCATGTCTCTGGCATTAGCTAGTTGAAACGTCAGAACATTTACTCGGAGAGCCAGACCTTATTCAACACAACTACTCATTTCAGAAGTTCTCTCTGTAATTTAAAGGTTGGGGTTTGGTACTTCTATTAGCTCTGCAGAACTGAGGTGGCACAGTCAGAGTTCCCTTCTTTCTCGTGCACTCTTTAGTGAGCAGTATGTATTTGTGCACAAATTTTTAAGGAAGAGATTGTCCAGGAGAGCAGTGCTGGCTGCTACATCCTTTGAGCTGGCAATGCAGCAGCAGCTGCCTATTTACTAACCCATCCTTCATGAAGACAGCTCTCTCCACCTGTGCTCGCGGAGCTTCACTCAACTCTCACTCAATTTCTGGGCCAGACTGCAAATACCGGCTGTCTTCTCTGAAGCCTTTGCTAGTTTGTCTCTCAGCCCTCCGAGGAACTAACCCACCTCGCAGGCAATCCCACATCTGTTCAAACCACAAGCTGCCAGCTGTTTACAAACGGAAGCAATTCAGAACACAGAGCTCTGACCAAGGGGATTTTAACTCTACAAATTACTTGCTTAATCAAATTGAGCAAGCACCAGGTTCAGAAATACCTGAAGCACCTATATTTTCCAGGGCTTTCCTCGAGAGAGAAGGTGACCAAGCTGTAAGAGAACTCCAGAAGAAATCCATCTAGAAGGTAAAGGTTTCAATCTGCAGCCCAGCTGGTATTTTCCCATTTGATTTTCACAGGTCTCACAAATATTGGTTTGGATTTTCCAAAAAGGTGACTAAATTTAACAAGTTCAAGAGCCTACCAATTATAAATCTCTCAGCCACCCCTCAGCCTGACCGACACCGTGAGAAAACCAGCCTCTGTAGCTCTGAACGCCCCTCCAGCACTCCAGCCCGTCAGCAACGCGAGTGTGGAGGGACGCTGAAATGGCCACACTAGCAGCAAAGAAGTTTCAGACCCCGGTTTTTTTACATCTCAATTTCTGCCCTTCTATGCATCTCCCTGCCCTGTTCTCCAAGTTTTCCAGCCCAAGGCATGCCAGAAAAAAGCCGATGCTGTTGGACCAGAAGCACGGCTCCAAGCTTTGCCAAGAGACAGCCAGCTTTGAACACGCCTCTGGCAGGTCTGGTTTGTGAGACCTGCCTGCAGGAACTGGCACAGCACTCGGGTTCGGGAAAACTGCCCGGCGTGAGACCTGCTTGTGTAAGATGCAGTTTACAGTCTCTGAAACAGTGGGATTAAAATTCCTTCCCTCTCTCCCCACACTACTTTTCATTATGTAAGAAACAACCAAAACACGACCTTCAGCATTTTCAATGTCAGACACTCAGTACGGACTTTGAGGTGTGACCCAGCATTATTAACCACCAATGATGCTGATCTTCCTCAAACATTGTTTTGCTTTACTGGATAATCAAAACAGCTATTCAGCTAGACCATTTTTGCTGAAGGATTAATTACTAAATGCTTTTTTTCTGGTTAAAAAAAAAAAAGGTTGACGGGAAAGAGATTCTTCCTAACAAGGCTCCTGCCCCCCAGTCAATGCCCTGCTTGTCAATGCACCCGCTGAACGGGACTGCAGTGGGGCGGCAGAAAGCGAGGGCTGAGCTCTGGCTCGCCAACGTGCCCGTCCTCCGCAGCCTGAAAGCAGTGTCGCAGAACACTACTGGGCACCATTTGTTGAGTGGAGCAATTCAAGCGTTTCCCCCCTATTTCCCCCCCTAATATTTCTCCTTTAGCTCAACCCTCCAGAACCCATTGATCTGAAGCAAGTGTCACAAATTGAAAATGACCCTGTCTTTACCCCCAATCAGCCTCACTAACGCAGTGGATGTCTCCAGGGCACTCACAGCCTAACAACTTCCCAGCCAGGAAGCCAGGGAGGCAAATCGTAGCCTCAGCCTTGTGTACGCCAGTCGCAGTTTCACTTACTGCGCTGGGATGAGAACCTAAGGGCGCATCCCCCGGGGCATTTACTGCGGGTAGCTTCACCCAGCTAGTCCGAGTGCCAGTAATAAGGATGCAGCAGCCCAGGGATGCATGCCCAAGCAGACAAAACACCCAGGATTCCCTGAGGACACACATCCAAGCTGCTGAGTCTTCATGGCCACTGCCGCCCAGACCAGCTGGCAAAGCTGTACTCTGATACAACAGGGTGGGGGAGGCAACCTGCACTTAGGTGTTCCCCCTCTCTGGGGTTGTCAGGCCAGCTGCAGATCAATTCCCTTACTGCACTTACACCAGCAAATGATGAAACCTTGTCTTTTTTATTCTCAGTGTGGGAAGACCAAACTGAAAGTGCTCACTCAGAGGATTTCCGTGCCTACTGACATGAACAGGAGGATGCACTGGGGCAGCAGAGGAGAAGGTAAATGAACAAGACCTTGATCTCAGCTCTCAGCCTTGCATGTAAAAGCTGAACAAAGCATATTATGGAGATGATGAAAAGAAAGTATTGCAAAGACTCACCTTGATTGAACCACTCCTCTAATTACCAGAAAAGCAGCAAAAGAAAAACAAAAATTTACAGGAAGGAAGAAAATACAAAAGAACAGTCACAAAGAGGCAGAATTTCACAGAACAGGTTCAAAACCTGAGTATTACAAGAATACTACAGAACTTTCATCAATTAAATCCCAAACCAAAACAAGATATTCCACTTTATCCCTTTTGTTCCTGCTGAAAAAGCCATCTTTATCTGCACAGCTTTTGTTTTCTTCCTCTTTTCATTAAATGAAAAGGTGCTCACGGAATTGAGGGGACAGAAGGCTGACTAGTCCTTTGCAGAGGTGTTTGAAATGCTATGATCAATGACCATGACATAAAATAAAATAAACATGGAAACACTGCAAGATTAAGTGAACAAGAGGGGGAGAGAATTGATCTATTTTAAAGTCCTGCGCTGAGAAAATTAAGGCAGGTTCAGACCAGGTATTCACATAAATTTAACAGTGATAAAAGGAAGCCTCTCTTTATGACTTTAAAAGCACATTTATTAATGGAATTTAATTTTTATGTTTTAAACACAACAGTTTCCTGTCCCCCTCTATCCTTCTGATCTACATACTACCAACTGCAAGCTCAGCATTATTACCACTTGATTTCCCTCTAGAGAACACCACACTTTAAAAAGGGCACTGCAAAAAGAGGGGAAAAAATATGTTAAAATATACTTCGGAAATTGTCATTTTCCACTGAACACACAGAGCCAAACCCAAGCTGCCACTGAGCACCTGCACTGCTCGCTGAAATCCGTGGGTTCATCCTCGGTGTCAGACGATTTTGAGACCAATTTGTCCAAAAAGGCAAGATCAGATGCTTTGGCTGATTGACAGAAACTCTCAGGGCGTACGGACACAGAAGGTATGTGTAGGTTGGCCCCAGAGGACACAAGCAGACGGTTGACAAAGGATGGCCACCACCCGAGAGCGCTCTCAGAGGACCATGACAGTTCTCAATCAGCATGCTCCCCTCCTCCCACCGCGCACACTCACAGTTCTTATGTCTGAAAGTGTTTTCACTGGCTGTGCTGCTCTCAAGCAGCAAAACAACAGTCGGCACGTGTTCAAGGTTTCCAAAGGCAATCACACTGCAGTTTTAGTCATTCACTGTGAGAACAGGCTGGCCAGGCAGGTAAAATTCTTTCTTCAGCTTCCCCCCCAGTCATTAAAAGAGTCCCATCAATTTTACTTTTTTTTTTTTTTTTTTTAAAAATACAGTTTAAATCTAGTTGATGACAGACTAGTCTGCAAAAGCAAGTTCACACTGTGATGACTTCCCTAACATGTATGGAAACATGTAACATTTTAATAACATGTACAGGTCAGATCAAAGGAAGAGTAATGTGCCGCACACAGTCCGTCAAGTTCAAACAATTCCATATCAGCTCTTCAGGATCAAAACCTTCTTAATCCTGGCTATAAATAGTAAGCCAGGATGTGAGTACACATGAATGAGGAGAACGGAGCCTAGACAGAAAATGGAGTTAATTATCTCTGAATTCAGTCTAGAATAGTCGTTTCTCTAAAACAGCAAAGAAAACAGATATAATTTGAGTGTCTCTTTCTAAAGGAAAGATGGAAGGGGGGTTACTGAGACTATTAATCCTCTCTTGTAATGAAACTCATTTGCAACACTCATGCCCCAGAGGAGAGAACTGGTCTGAAAGTGACTGACAATTAAAAGCTACAAAATCATGTTTGCAATTTAAATTATTGAAAGAGTGACGGAATTGGGAGGTTGTATGTTTTGGTTGTGAGTGGGAGGGTAGGCTTTTAGTTTCTTTTCAAATGTGAGAGGCTGGAGGCACTGAAGATGTACAGACAGGACTGCCGTGCACGGGGATGAAGGCATGCTGGCCGTGACTCATGCTAGACAGCCAAGCAAGGGGACTGCGCACACATGTGACAGATGCAAGAACACAGCAGCACGGAGGAGAGGCAGAGCACATCCACCTTTGTCCAACAGCGGAGCGTCATCTGTCAGCATGCACCACTCCTATTTAAAGCCAAAACTACAGCAATCGTGGAAAAAATTCCCAAATATCTAGTAGTAATGCAACACGGGAGATGAACACATGCTGTGACACTACCAACACATACCTCCACAAAGTGCATCATTCTAAACCGGCACAATGAATGTGCTTGCAAAAGCAGGCCTACACAGCAAAATTTGCCCCCAAATCCATTTCCAGCTCTGAGCTCTCTGCAACACATACCTTTAGCTTTTTTTCCACCAAAGCAACCAGCATCATCTTTCTTCTTCTTCTGAGAGCCTCCCGTGCTTGTAGTCTGACTGGCATCTAGTTCTTGGTACTTATCAGCCCCGGGGACCTCTTTGTGGACGTGATAGGAAAGGTTCCGCATGATGCACACACAGTTCTCCACAGACTGTTACAGAGAAATTTACGTTATAATAAGTATTGCACCCTCTTATTTGCAAACCATTGTTATACAGTGGAGGGTTTGGGGGAAATTAAAAAAAGCCCACCTGCCCCAGGACAAGAATGTAGCTTTCAAGGAAGCTTTAGTCAAGACCCCTTTAAATTAAGGTTCATTCTTGTTCTAAAACCAGTTTTATTCTTCCAAAAGTGACGTGCTTCACAAATAGTAGCCATTCAAAATGAAAACTCTCTAATCAAAAATACCAGCTGATCTTACCTAAAGAATACAATTCACCAGAAGATCAAACACACAGTAGAAAATGGTCATATAAGGATCTTATTTTAATACAAGCCTCTCTCTCATTCTTCCAACCTTTACAATCCCCAAGGGGCCCGTTTTATTACATTTTCTCTGGGTCAGAACCTAGGCCTTCTGAGGATTTCAATGAGAACACACGTTGTCCCGTAGTAATAGCTAATCCATAGCACACCAGGTTCTGACAAGAGCAATGCTCTGTAGGTTGCAATGGAAACCACCCGGTGGTTACAAAATCCACTTCCAAAATTATCTGATTAAGTGGCATTATAATTCCCTTGTACAGTCCATCCCATGGTGGGACTCGAATAAAATAACAATGCTTTTCAAGCCTTATTTGTTTTATAAAGCAATACTATGCTCTTTGTTAAACAGGTTAAACTTATGATATTCCTTATGCATATAAATATGCTTTTAAGCACCACAGGATGAGATGATGACAAAAACAGATAAATCAAAATCTGTACCTAAAAAAACCCACCCCACAATGAAAGTGCTGCAGGTCTGAAGACATATCTTAATGTCTAAGAACTACAGTCTTTAGAGATGGTGCTGAATAAAGTCTTTAAAATGGAAACTGACTTCTTTGCTGGTACAGTGCAAAGCACCATACAATAGGACTCAATTCTGATTTGGAAACTACACCTATAAATGTCAATTAAGTAAAGCAGAACAATAGCAATAACACCGCTGACGATACTAAAGGACCACTCTCTCCACCCATCACAACCACTTGACCTTTGCTCACCTCATCAGGCACACACAGTAACACAGCAGCATCATGCTGATACCCCATCAGTAGCACCACAGATACCGTGACAGAAAGAGAGGAAGGTAATTAGTATATTTTCTGAGGCAGGCATAATCCCCTTCTGATACCAGCAAACAGAAGTCAGATCCCAGCACAACACTTCAGCCTAAATTAATGAAAACATCCATTAAGTTTTAATACTTCAGTTCACCTTATTATCTGTATCCTTCTTGCCAACTGCAGACTGTAGAGCATGAAGGAGGGCATCCACCAAGCCATCGCACTCTCTTAGTCTTCTGCGTGCTTCTGCGCCATCTGAACTTACATTCCTAACAGGAGAGATTGAAAAGAAAATTTAGGCCTCTAACCTTCACCATAAAGCTGAAGGTGTGCCGATTTATACGACAATTATTAAGAACTCATTACCTTGGATTAACAATTTGGAGGCAAAGTAGCCTGACAAACCTATTAAATCTCAGTAAAATATGGGCAATACACATCTGCAACTCCCTGAATCTGAACGAAAAGGGCAACACAGTCACAGAGGTGGCCAGAAGTGCATTTTTGTGAGTTGCTGGCAAGTCCGGTAATATATCTTAAACTGGACAGGAGTTTTCAGAGCAAACAATATGCAAACCAAAAATTTAATTTCAAAGCCAGAACTTTTAATCTGAAAAATACTTTCACCACCTTAAGAAAAACATGCAAAATCACAAGAATGCTCAGCAGTATTCACAGCCACAGAAAATGGTAAATGAAAAAGATTAAAATACAGAAGTACAATAAGCTCTATTTTATTTAATCAGTCTGTATATAAAATTGTTCTTCCCTTTCTTTGGCCCCCATCTGCTCCAAATAAGCCCTATGGGAGTCACCATGTACAACTGCTGTCTCCTTGACTGCTCAAAGGTTCTCCACATCTGATCTCTATCCCCAGCTTTCTGACTAGAAGTTGCTGCCACCCTGTTTAAATCCCACGTTTTGACATTTAAAGCCACCTTTCACACTGTGTACAGCAGATTCAGCACAAAGCCTGGAACGGTCACATTCAGAAAGTAAGGGACAACACTCAGTATGTTTATATGGCTTCAAACTTCTCAAAACATTGCACAAGAGAATGGCACAGGTAGAAGATGTGAGAGAGCAGTGAAGGCTACTGGGAACTGTTGAAGTTGCACATATCCATGACTGCAGAAGTCGTCAGAGAGGAGCTATGAACTTGTCCAGCAAGCATGGACACTACATACTGAAGCCCCAGCCTTGCATAAGCATTAACCTGCCACTGCCCAATAAATAAATAAAATTCAAGTCAATTTTTCCAAATGCTGCCTTTTCTTTTTTTCTTTTTCATTTTTCTGAGGGGGAATGAAGTGACAAAGTGATTCTTAATAGTCCTTGCTGGCAAAACCTATAACGAAAGTCTTCTCAAAGCTGAAATGCACTAATTTCGACAACAACACAACCAACCTTTCTGCTTTCAGGGTCTTTGAATTCCACAAACCAACGCAAGGTTGGTTCTCAAAAGTTCAGGACACAATCATTACCTTCTGCTATCAGGATCATGCAGCCAGTTTTTCTTTTTAACTAACTAGAGGGACTTCCAATCTCCAAAGTAATTAACAAATCAATCACGGTCTCCTCCCATGTCCCTCCATCACCCAGGCAGGCTGGTATGTTAATTGGATGACTTGGAAAAAACCCGCATTTTCTCAGAGACCTCTCAAAATCTGAAGATACTTAATTGTGAGCCAGTTGCTGTAACAGCACATTAACTTTCAATTAAGAGCACAATGAAACGCACAAATCCTTTCCCCAAATCCTAACACACAGCCTCACCTCTAGCAACAGTGATACAAGGCAGGTAAAGTGGATATTAAAATATGATTCCACGGGATATATGGAGGAGAGAACTCTACATGCTGTGTTTCCATCTCCAGTTGTACTAATCCTTTCAAAAGCCTATACGTGAATTTTAATGTAAAGTCTTTATGAAACTGAAATGAGAATTCAAATTATCTGTGATACCTTTCAGGAGGTATAACAATAAACGATAGCAGCTCCACCCCCAAGCACATCTATTAAAGTGGAACATTACTTATTAAGCTTGAGGGTGACAGAAATGCACTAAAAATGGTCTTATCTGGAGCTGTGTATCACATTACTTATTCCCTCATTAAGTCTTAGAAATAGAGAGCTACAATATGTAAGGAACACTCGCAGACTTCAAAAAATAAATCAAATTTTGCCAAAAGCAATCTTTCACACCTTTCTTGCCCCATGGCCCATTCACAAGAGATTCTTCTATGGTCCATTTGTGCTACCACACTTGTAGCACATTTGTTTTACTCCTTTGCTTATGGACAGCATCACAGTATTTTGTACCCTGCTTTCTTATTTCTTGACCTATATTAGGATTAATATTAAGGTAGACATTGATAAGGTTATAATTGAAAAAGATACTATAAAAGTGCATCAAGTAAGAGTATGGCTTGCTGATATAACATGCTGTATCTTCAACTATAGAAAAATTTACTGAAAATTAATGCCTCAAGAAAAAATTCCCACATATATCACACATAAATAAGCATGAAAACTCTGCAGAATCAAATTAATAGCTAATTAATGCTATGAATAAGTTATCCAGACATCAAACTTTGCAGTGTTAATGTTGTAACTAACAGATCAGAAAATGTATCCTTATGAGCATCTCATGCAGAAACATCTGCTCTATAAATACCCAACACTCTTGGGATTCTGCTAGTCCTCCTTCCTTGGGTAATGAGATTCCTGCAGCCCATGGGATTTATCTAACATGGAACAACAAACCCCATCTCCTTGTCTGTAACTATAACACAGACCTACTGGAGAGCTCAGCTCGCATTCTTCTCCAGAGAAGTCTAGGCAACACAGATCTCAGAAAGACTAAGCCCAGGGAGATCAGCCCCTGCCTCACACAGTCTGCTCTTCTGCTGCTCCAGCACTGCAAAAGGCAGTGAAGATCTCCCAGTTCCCATGGGAATATCTGCATTTCAGATGCGTGCACAGGTACGCCAAACATGTCTAAGCACTAAGCAAAGGCGAGCATGATGAACACGAAGACAGTATGCTTTGAGTAAGTTCTCATCTGGCAATGGCAGGAGAAGTGCCCCCAGGGTTGGTTTCCATGATCCAGAGCAACCTTCAAAAGCCTCTGCAACCCAGGAAAATGCCAGGATGCAGCTCTGCCCTGGGGTGTTAAGACTCTATACATCACCTGGTAGTCATCAGTCAAATTCACATCTTGGGTCTTCAGGAGGGGACTGATATCGCACTCCACTGACTGGAGCCAGGAAAAATCTCTTCCAATTTCACACCTCCACTGGAATTGTTCTTGACACATCTTACAGCTCTATTACACGTTACAGAATGAAAGACGTAACTAAATCATGTTCCAAAGGAAACTTTTAAAGCAAGATTTCTAAACACCCTTCTTTCAAGAGCGATGGATATCAATAAATGGGTGATGGATTCTAGTAGATGTTAACAGAGGACTTGCCGTGATCTTACACAGGGCGACATTCCACAGAAGGAATGCAAAGCCTCGCCGGGACAGAAACTTCCTGAAACTCATGCAACAGGATAGATGGGCAACACACGGCATCCAGACTTGGATAAAGCAGAGAGTTTTGCTTTTCACTGAACTTTTCTACACATTAGACAAGCATTGTTTTGTATCAGAAGAAAATGAATTCTTCAGTGGGTGGAGTGTTTGATACACGACACCAAACAGAAAAGGAAGCCAAAGCCCTAGCTGAGCTGCTTGATCACTCTGTTACTTAGGAGCTACGCTGCTATGCTACAACTGGAATGGCCCAAAGATTTTAGAATTAAACACGTTATCTCAGTGACTTGCTTGCTGGGGCATTTTAATGTCAACAACCTCTACAGATGAAGTCAAAGATACTTTTTAAGTTCAAACAACTTGAGACAGGAACTCTGTAGGGCTTTTGAGGCACTGATTATGGGCAAAATCCTGTTATAAATGAAAATAAAGTTGACTGCCTGTCCAAATGGGTGGGAACGGGGAGGAGGAACTACCTGAATGACTTTTACACAAGACAGTGACGAATGATACCTGCCATTCATCTTTGGTGTTCTATAGAGTCTCCTTCCCTTGCCTTGTCTCTTCACCCCGAGACAGGCCTCTGCTGCTTTCCCTGACTTTCCCTGCTTTTCATTACTTTTCCAAGAGTCCATTAAATGAAAAATATATTTTAAAAACAACAGTAACTTTCTCACAGCACACTGCAAAGGCTAACAGAAATCTTCCCAGTGTGCTTGCCGTAAACATATACAACAAACCCAAAAGAGCAATTCTAGGAGCAAGACATGGAATTACTGCCCATATTACTTAAAGTACACAGGAAGGAAACCAACTATATGACTGATTTTATGTAAATCAGTAAAATCACAAATCTTGTTCCAGAGATTTTAAATCCCCAGCCTTTAGCTGGAAAAAGCCACCTAGATGCTTCCTCAGATTCTTGGAGTCCAGACTGTAGACAGCACTAGCAAAAGAGGGTTTGTTACGATGTTCAAATATATGCTCTCCCTGGGAAAACAAAACAGAGGAGCACTAAGTAAATGTTAAATAAAAGTAAATAGGTACCAGCATAGAAACACATCAGGCTAGGAATCCAGTCTGTTGGTATTAAAGACTTCAGAAAATGGCGGGGAATGTGTTGAGAAATCTGTTCGTGCTTTAGATAAGGTTATAATTATCACCAAATAGTCTTCTTAATGATATGCGAGTCAATGTAACATTTGCATCTGCAGAACAGAGTTGGTATTCATCACCTCTAGGATAGGTGAACAGTTACTACTATCTGCGCCACACACCAGAATTATCCTCAAGAGAAAAGATTTTAAAGTAATTAAATGCATGGCACCTATTTCAATGCAAATCATGTAGCAATGCCCCCACTGTGCTCTCCCTAACAATCTGAAAGACAGAGCGCAGATGTGGAGAGCTTTTGCTTGGTGGTTTGGGTTTTTTTTTTTTTTTTTAAACAATAAAGAGAAACTTGAAAATACAAGCAGAGACACACGTTTTTTTCTCTGAACATTAAACCTAGTATTTCCAAGACTATTGCCGTGTCTGCCACCTGGCTGGAAAGGGCCATCAGTTGCTACCCCACAGTGGTGCAGCTGAAGCTGAAAGCCAGCGTGCGAGCATTGCTGAACACTTACCATCCCACTTCAGTTCAGCGCGCGTAAAAGCACTTTCTTTAGAGACTCAGCTGGGGACGAAGACAACAGGTTTGAGACTTTATTTTTTATATAAATAGAAAGCCGAACTGGAAATTTTTAAGATATCCTCCTAGTCACGCTTCCGCCTTTCTCTGGAAGAAACGTGGATGAGAGCCGAGACAGTGATGAGCTTTTCCCAGCCGCCTCTCGGGCGCACACTGCACGGTCTCAGATTGCCCAAATGAATCCTACTTTTTACTACTGTAAACAACCTTCTAATAGCTATTTTTTGTATTGCCAGGCTAAAAAGTAACACCGGCTCCTATGTAGTCTGTCTCAGCACTGTTGTAGAAGATAAGGATGCCAACGACTGGGGTTCCCCGGCGGGCTGAGCGAGCGGCGCTTCCCAAGCGGGCTGAGCTGCGGCAGTGCTGCGGTGGAGCTGCCAGGCAGGACATACACCTCGCTGGACCTTGACTCACACCACCACTGAGGCTTCGCTGTCCAGACACTCAGTATCACACTTCAGCTGATAAAATACTACAAGGTTCTCTCAAGTCTAATTTAAATATATTAATTGTTCTGTCCACCTACTCTGAGAGTCAGAACTCTCGCCATAAAAACACCTTTCCACACCCACATTTTGCTTCACTATTAAGAAATTTTTATTTGGATGTCAGCCAAAGGAGATTGATAAATAATAGTTGCAGTAAATGTACTCTACTTCTGAGCATATTTCTAGGTACCGAATGTCCCAAAGGAGGAATATACAGCATTTTAAAATCACTCCATCATTTTATGCAGAAATAGAATGAATTCCATACCTCAGTTCACATGAAATACCAGAAGGTTTAATTGGTATTAAGTTCATTGTTCTGAAAATAAGAGAAAAAAAGAAAGAAGCTGCCTGTGACACAAAGATAGCCTGATCCAGGCAGGACTGGTCAAAGAGCCCTGTACAACACAACGGAGTTTGGCAGCAGACAGCTGAGTCGCGAATGGCAAAGAAAACAGGAAGAAGTCAAAGTCCAAACGAAATGAACAGAAAGACAGGAGAGCTCTACTGATGGCGACGTTAGGCAGGGAGCAGCTGTTCAGCTGAGAAAAGGTGTATCAGATCTGGGCAGGAGATCCCACTGGAGATTTCTGCTCCACATGAGAATCCACTTACGAGCTAGACCTGAGAAGCAGCGGAGCAGTCCCGGTTGCCTTCCGTGTAAACCCCTTCCAGCTATTTGAATAAAGGGATTGGTTTTGTTTAGTTGGTCAAATGCTCAAAAGAGGACACACCAAAAGCCACCCCTGAAAAAGGACTTTGCAAGTTTAGTCTGTGCTACAGCAACGGTGGCAGAGAGGAAGAGACCTACAAAGCACACTGTCCCATGTCTCATACTCAACCAGCACTGTCTGTAAGAGCTCCCTGGAACAAGCAGGGGCTCAACAGCCAGCAGTACAGTTTAACGAGGTACAGAGGTCAAGTCCAGCCTTTGTTATTCGTGTCTTTCTATATCCAAAACATCATGTAATGTCTTTTCAGTAAAATGCTGACTGGTTACGTCCTGCATGACCTACTTGGAGGGCCTTCGCTTGCTCTCCTGTAATGCAAAACAATGCAGAAACACACTACACAAGAATTCCACGATGCCCAGAAGCTACTTCGCTTCCAAATTATTCCAGTCTCTGCTTGGAGGAAAGGCTAAGGGGCTCTGCTTGCTTTATCACGCATGCTTGCTGCAATGTGAAAAGCATCTCAAAAATACAAGAATTAGGGAGTGTTTATCTAATAAAGGATCACGGCTCACATGCCTTCCAAAGCAAACTACGTCCATTACAGTGACTGCAGGGAGCTTTGTTTCAGGCTTGCTCTTCACCCCACCACACGACAGACGTTACTGTAGATTCCCTTCACCGACAGCCAAGGGAGAAGGGACCTAGATTCATTCCTAAGTAATGACAGAAGGCAATAAGCAAGCGCACAACTTTAAATTTATACTTCAGATTTGATTGTAAAGCATTAAGGTTGCATGTAACTAGGTTATGTCTCTGCTGCTAAAATCTATGCATAATTTATTTATATTACAAGCTAAACATCAGGAACTGTCAGGAGGAACCCTAACAGCTCCTTACTAGCACGAATTAAACGCTCTGCTCATCATATAAGCCCCAGGACAGCCATATGCTGTGATCCTGCACAGTATCAGTAAGCTAATTAAGAAACTGCCTTCGCTCACTCCTCTCTATTGTGTGGATTTTTAATTTGAGTTGGTTTTTTTCCACTCTGGGTTAGGCAGATAAGCTTCTCCCTTTTCTGCGTTGCTTGCTGCCTCTGACGTGAAGATTCACAGGCAAATTTCTGCACAGTTTTTATCGCTTTCTAAAACCATTCCTTTGCTGAAAGTCCAGTTCAGAAGTACCTGTTGCATGACAAAACACTGACAGAATCGTTAGCTCCAGCTTCTGGAGCAGCAGTCTGCCAAAGGCTGACCACCAGCCCCCGAGCACGGCGGGTGGGCGAACAGAGACGTGGCAGCACCTGCCCTCATCTCCTCTGGCTGGGACAAGGGGGTGCTAAGCTTTCCACAAGTCCTGCCCAGGCCCCCTGGGTTAAACAGCTGCCCTACAGAAGCACACAAAAGGAGTGCTTGAACTATGATGGGGCGCGCACAGACTGAGAGGAACAGTCAACCAAATGACCTTGTCAGGATTGTTTTTGGAGTGGGGGAAAAATGGAGCTGCCGCAAGGAGGGCTCTGTATTAACGCTAGACTCGTGAAGCTCCGTTACTAATTTGCCGCTGATTAAAAAAGAGAAAATAAAAGCCAGCACCTGAAAACTCACATTTACATATCTTCTCTGTCCTGCCATGCTTCAGTAAGCAAAGTTCCCCTGACACCAAGGGCAGCTCGGCGGCAGCATCACCTGAGCTTCACCTCCTGCGCCCTGCTCTTCGCTAGACAGCGCTTCCAGGTCAAAGATTTGCACGTAAGAGACTTCTTTCTTCAGTCAGCTGGAGATGAAGGGTGCCTCAAGTATACGAGAGTGCAGGTAGGACAAATATTGTGTGACTGTCACCACACACTGTTATCAATGCCTGCAGGATTTGAAGACGGTTAGAGCTTGAAGGTAATTCACTTTGAAAGCTCTAAGTCCCAAGAACCTTTCTTCAGAGAAAAGCCATACGTTAATCATTAAAAAGAAAGGAGGGCATAAGCACCTGGCTTTGACAGCCTTTCTTCCTTTCTTTCCTCAAATTCAGCACACAGAGATGGGAAGAAAAGACGGACACACCAGTATCACCGAGACACTCATACAGTCATTTCCAAGGTACAGAGAGAACTTTTCCACCACAAGACCACAGATACTGTTTGACAAACCTTTACCTCCATGCGCCTCACAGACACACACACTCCTGCTACAAACACTGCGTGCTGTAGGGGTCTGCGTGCATACACATATTCACACGTATATAAAGACAGTAGGACTCGAGGAACGTTACCTGTGACTGAAGCACTGTAAGTTACATCTGCTGGACAAGATGTCCATGCATGTACCTCAATGCTCTCTGTCCTCCTCAGCAAAAGGCTGAAAACACTCTCACACAAAAGCTCCATTTGGCACAGCGTAAGCATTAGTGATTTACCATCAAGCTCCTGCAGTGCTCTTTCCCATGCAGTACATAGAAGTAACAGGAGCCTGCAGACACTTCCACGTCATTTCTCATCCTGGTGGACTACGCTCTCAGCTCCGAATTACTGAGTCCTTATCTCATGTCTTCCAACACTGTATCTCACACTTACCCTAACTCTTGGGTTTTGATTCCACGGGATCGGACCCTTCATTTATACCTACAGGAGGTGCTTATTTGTCCTAGTTGTCGCTAGGATCAACCACTTGAAAATCCCTGAACTACTGGTATTCACCAACTTCAGGGGAAGGCAAGGACAGAGGTGCCAATCCCGGTAAGGACAGAGATGCCAATCCCACATTAAAGACAGGCAAGTGAAAAATCAGTGACTGAAGTCCAGATCCACTCAGGCACTTAGGAGCCTGAATCTTACCAAAGACAGAAGGAGATAGGGCTATTAAAAATTAGACCACAAAAAGGTTTGTACTATTAATCTTGCCTGTAATTATGTCAGAATAGTAGCAGAACAGCAATTAAATCCATGCTCCTCAAGTCTCTTGTTACAGCTCTAGCCACCAGGTTGTCCCTTCTCTTCTCAGGAGCTGATGTTGGACAAGCTGTTCTGTGCAATTTCGATGTGAAGAATGCATGTTTTTAGTGGAAGTCAAGTGGGTGCAGTTTGTTTGTGTTCGTACACCCATGGCCAGGTCTCTGAACCCTGAGGCTATTTGTGAATGCGAATTTCTGTGTACTTGGAGAATTGACAAGAAATGCTGCAACTACAGATGGCACCCTGGAAAAAGGAGCACTTTGCATCTGTTTGCGATGCAAATTAATTCATTTAACATTCGTTGACAGCAGGTCAGTTTAGCACAGGAATCAGGCTAGAAAGTTGGCAATTTAGGAACTAAGTTCTACTCTGTCCTCTTAGAAGTGAAAAAATCCAAGGGAGAATTAAAAGCAATTAGGCAGAAAACAGCAATTAAGCCCAGAATGAATTTCATTTTTAAACTATTAAAATCCTTGCTGCTTCCAGAGAACTAGGAATCATGATGGATATCGGCACAGAAAACAGAAAAGAGAACGTGACTGCAGCAGCGCTCGCAGACCCACAGATGCAGCACTTCCCCTCCAAGGCCGAGAAGCTCCTGGGGAGAAACCTGGGGGCATAGGGAAGGTCTCCGGCACTGCCTGGGTGCACGGGAGCGAGCCTTAGCTCCAGCAGCCCCGCCAGCAATTCAACTCGTGCTCTTCTCCTAAAGCACCGTAATGGCTGGGTCAAAGCTGAAGGAAGGATCATGAAATGGCCTTCTTAAGATGCACCAAATCATTACATTATTTAAACTGGAGGAGAGTACAATTTGAAAATGAATGCTTCTGGATTGCAAATCCTAGGAGGGATTTAGGGGTTTAAAGAAAAAAAAAAAAAAGACAGTAACTAGAAGAGACATTCTTCACATACCTAAAAGAATAAAATACAATGCGAAGACACGAAACTTGTACTCCAAATGAAATAAAGGAATATCTATGCATATTTAACGATTCTCCTAGCAAATGTCTTCCCTACTTCTTCCCCAGTCCTACTTTTCCATAACCAAAAATCCACTTAATTTCAATAAATCAATCTCTGCTTTGTTTTTCACTGTTCCTTTCCAGACTTCCACTATTCCTATTTCTCTCAATAGGTTCAGCAGAATATAATAACTTTATTTTATAAAATTACACCTAGGGTAGCATCTATCACAAGGCTCATGACTATTTTAAGTAGTAAAATTATTATGGACATTACAGATCCATTCATCGTATTGGGTCTGCCCCTAAAAACACAGCAGTGGAAGATGAAATGTCTTTTTCCTGATCTCAGGATGAGAATGGAGAAAAAAAATTATCATCACCTGCACTAGTTTCTGAAAACTTCAGTCTTTCTTGGTAAAGATTACAGAAAGAGCATGCAATAAATTTGATTACCAGATCATTATTTGAAAATTGGCTATGCTGCCCAGTCTTCATTTTGCAAAGGGGAATACAGGATTCCCAAAACATTTGCCTGAAGGAAGTTTTTGGCAAGTCAAGTACAGAGCAGGATGGCACACAGAATCCACTTGCCACGTTCCAGATGATATCAGGATTCAAAAGATCCCTACGGTGGCCACAGTCATGGGAGAAGGCTTGACTTTAGAAGCAGCCCTTAAAATAAACACTAGTCTCCAAAGTCAATATAAACCTTAACCAGTCGCCTTTTCTTCTCTTGATCCTTACTGGCTATGTAGACATTGTCCATTAGATGTGGTAGTTTGGGATGGGCAACCCCACGTATTACAGGTAATCCCAGAGTTATTTAATTTATGGCAAAAGAGATAGTATTTGAATGGCATTCTTGACGATAACAAACTTTGCACAGTTTCTCTGATTTCCAGCTTGTAAATGACCAGGTCCAGCGTTACCCAGTATCATGCACAGGGCTTCCTCAAATAGCAGCTCAGACAGGTCCATTCCTCAGCACAAGTCCTTTGGCTCTACAGACAGAAATCAACAGCAAGCAACACGTATGGATTTTTGTTACTTTAGAAAGCAGGCAGAAATCAGGGCTATACAAAGCCAAGCTACCTTAGCTTTGGGTACGAGGCAAAAGAGTGCACGGATCATGGCTCTTTTCTGGCAAATTTAATTCCCAAGTAAAGCAACTCCGGTGCAGGTACAAACGTTTGCTAAGATATTGGCCCCAACGACTGACCCCTCTGCTAAAGCACCCTTCCAACCCACGTGTACCTGCAGCTCTACACTATCTGTGCTGCTGACACCAGCCCTTAAACCCCGCTTTGGCACAAGCAGCCCAAGCTGACTACTTAGGGTACAAGTCACTCTGCCCTACTCAGACCTGGCCATCCACCAGCACCTCAACTCCCCAACTCAAGCGGGAGAGGGACTAACGAATTACAAGGGAAAAAAAGTATTGTAGACAGGACTGGAAAGGAAAAGGGGATGGATCGGGATTTTAAGAAGAGGTAAAGGCAAATAAGTGTTGGTCGTTTGGGTTTTTTTTAATTACTTGTTTCCAATTATTTTGAAGTAAGTGTTTCCAAGGCTCCACATTATCAGAAGAGAGACCTAGATTAAGAACAAAGTAAAGATCAGAAAGCAGTGTTAAAAAAAAAAAGCGTGCAAATAATTAACTGGCAGTTCACGCTGTGAATCACTGAGTTTGAAACAAACTCGCCCACATCTGCTGATAAACTTCATTAACTGAAAAGATGATACTGAAATGAACGCCGTCCTGCATGCATAATGCCTGTCTTCTGCTTGGATATCTAAACCGCAAGGACATTTGGAACCTCAGAAGTTCAAAGATTCTCTCAAGTTGTTTTGGAAGAGAAGGCAGCACACACCTGAGGCTCACTTCCAAAGGGGACAAAGGAGGCTGGCACACCCATCAAGAGGACCAACCTCCCAATTAAATATCAAATTGGTAAACAGCTTGTAGTCTGCAATAAGCTCCATTCATGGAAAATTGAATTTCTAGGACCAGCTACTGTGTCAACAAGAGAAGAGTAGGCAGAGGGGTTTTTAAACACTGACGTCTGTCAGACAGATGGCTGCAACAATTTATTCTCTGCTCGTGTTAACTACCTTATCTTGCTGGTGCTTTTAAGGATGAGCTGCAGAGGATTTCAACAAACAATGCAAAATTACTTCCAACAGTAGTAATAATAATTACTGTTGATATGTCCAATTTTATCCCTAGACCTGGAAGTGCTCTACAAAAGGTATGTAGTATCACCGACACTGTAACACGAAGTACAGCCAACTGAAAGACAGCTCATACCCTCGCCTACTCCTGCACCTCTGTTGTCCAGGACTCACTTTATCTCCCTGCAAGAAGTAAGGAGACAGCAAGACAGTTCTCCGCCTCCCTGTGCAAGAGGTCGCTCTCTCCACAGCACAACGAAGAGACATGAACAAACTACCTTTTTCAGCTTACCTTTCCCTGCTAACCTGCCATCACGTCTCTGTTTACCTTAAGAAACTGCTTTCAAGCATGAAACCACCTTCCCCACTTCCGACTGAAGCTTCAAATTTTCCACAAGGAAGCACATAGTCCCAGATGACTGTGACAGCAGAGACTATACATGAAAGGCCTGAAATACCTTTCCCCCCTTCAACGACAGAAGCAGTCACCATTCACTGGCTTCCATCCTGATGCATCTGAGGCGCACCAGGACCACTTTTAAATACCAAAAGTTCAAATTCTCTAACTAACGTATCTCAGGACTGCTACGCTCCACATCACTCTTCGTTAGCCTTTAAGAATATGGAATGTTCAAAGCGGCACAAGATTTTGCATGTCCTGTAGAACCAGTACCTTACTTTAAAATTAAAAACAAACAAACAAAAAACCCACCACCACCAAAAAACCAAACAACAAACAAAAAAAACCCCCAACCCAAAGCTATGCTGGAACGCAGAAGTTCAAGTGGATCAGTGCACTGCACATACTAATAAAAATTTACAGTGTGGATTAGGTTAGTATACTAATGATCAATTTATTGTCTACACTTACTGGAGAATCTCACATTCATTCAGATAACCCTTTTATTCCCCACCATGAGTAATTTCCTCTTGCAGAACACCATTAGAAGATGAGACACTAGTAAGTAAAAACCTATGATGTCTGGAACCTACTTAAAGGACCTTAGTTTCCCGTGGAACTGCAAATAATTTCAGTAATGGGCCCTCTCAGAACACTTTTCATTACGTTCTTCATTTGTGAAGTTACTCAGGGGAATAGTTATTGCAATTTAGAGACCACAAGCCTAAGAAACAGAAATGAGCCAACTTCTGAAGATGCATTAATCAGTAGAGATCTCACAGAAGTATACTTCAGAGCAACAGAAGGTGCAATGCCAAATCTTTATCAGTTTTGTTCAAACTAATTGACTTCATCATAAAGCTGAAGAATCTAACAAGGCATCTCCACTATTTTATCTCAAAGAAAAGCAAAGTGAAAGACTGTGTTTAGGGAACATTGATTTTTATGTTTTTCAGACTGCATTAAGACTCCTCCTGACTCCAGCTTCTAGCATGTACGGCCTCTACTCTCAAGGTGCTCTCAGAAATGCAAATAAAATTTCTAACCACAAAAGGCTCCTTTGCAAGGAGTATTAGAAATAGGTTCCTAAATGGTCAGGAGTTCAGGTTCTTAAGTAATTTCCCATAGGTTCTTAGTCACTTTAGCTTAAAATAGGAGCGTGTCCACAAAAGTGTCTGTGACTAGACCTGGATCCGTGTTTCATGCTCAGTGTAATTCCATGAAACCAGTTCCCCAGCATCTGCCAAAAAAATGCCTTTTGACAGGAGAAAGCCTAAACCCAAGAAGGGAATTGTGTGAAAACACACTTTTCAAATAAATAAAACCAGCATCATCAAGGGAAGCAGAGAAGGTACTCAAAATCTGTAGAAACAGCCCACTGATCACAGTACAATTGACAAAAGAAACCGTGATTCTCAGTACATACAGCACAGTTTGCATTGCAACATGCTTTTTCTGTACTCAGCTTGGCAGTTAACCTTACGCGGGTCACTCTCCGTTGTATTATACACCTCCCTATATAGATCCACTCCCCCTAACCCGCATGAATGACCTACTCTTCGCACTGACCCCACTGGAGAGGCCTGCATTGATGAGCCCTGCAACAGGAGACTCCGCGGCAGGCAAATACCTCCAAGCATCGCTGTTGTGGCCACTGAAATGGGGATACCTCTGCACAAATGAAAGATATAGGATACTTTATTTCAAATCAAAATAATTTTAACAAAATCCTAAACACAGGACGTGGTAAACAGGTTAATACTCCACAGTTCTGCCTTACCGTAAGCAACCAGAAGTGTTCTTGAAGACAGTTGTCCACTCAGCGTCGCGAGGCTTAGAGTCCTCATTCGGCTCACTCTCCCAACCTGAATGGGGTATAATCACCTCGTTGGTGAGCGTCTGCAGACCGTGGTTGATGATGACCATCTTCAGGGGCTCATAGGAGGACAAGTTCCACAGGGTGCCTGCAGGAAAAACAGTGATTATTAAATAACGAGAGAATATAATGACTATTTAAAATATCTCGATTAAATAGAATCACTGGATTCACAGAGAATCACTGGAAGGTTAAATCATAAAACTAAACAAAAAGCTGAAACCACTTGATAAGACGCCAGACTAGCACATAGCCTAGGGAAGATTCCACAGTCGCTGCAACAGAATCATTTCCAAAAGCACGGAAACACTTTTATCAAGACATGGATATTGTTGAAGTCATCAAGTCCTACAACAGAGTACGTAAGCGTGATGCGCTATTGCAGATTAATAGGCTTTTTCTGCTATATTCAAATTTTGTTACACTTTCAAGTCTAGCTATGCCTCAAAAAGTAAAAATTCAGCCAGTGCAGCAGACAAGTGTATTGAGCAAGTCTTAAAAACAGGGATGAATTTATGGAGGACCATTGATCTTGTGCTTATCCTCTGCACAAGACAGTATTTCATTCAAGACTCCTCTGTTATTTACTTTCACGTTTTCCTGTCACAGGCAATATCTGTATTCAGATCACTTGGCACCACAAGCATATGATCCTCGAAGAAGTTGAGAACCCAAATTCCTCTGTCTTTCCATTTTTACCTCAATTATGAGCCAAAGTAGACAGAAGTCAAACATCAAAACAACGCAACAGAAGAACAGCCTTACAAGTGTAAAAATATGCAGCCTTAGATAGGCGATACAACTTCCCAGCAGACCTGTATCGCTGTCCTGACAGCTAGTGCTCATTAGGTTAGTTAGGACTACAACAGGACATGACTTCGGAGATCATTTCTGCATAGGCCCAGCCTGGTAACATGTAAGAACTATCAGTAGCAACACTTGGAGGGAGCCAGATGCACACTTTTGATCTCCAAGGAAAAGTATGGAGACTAGCAGAATTTTGAAGACTAAATGGAAAAGCTAGATTCCCCAGAACCATAGGAAATCTTTCCTAAGGGTATACAATATAAATGTGAGGTTCCCTGTGTTACTGCAACTGTGAATTTGTGCACGTTACAGTGGAAACTGTAGATACTCACCTCACATGTCTAAAGAAAAAACACAAAAGAACAACAAAGGTGCAACCTTTTGTTTCCGTCCCTTTCAATCACTCCAAGTTTTAAAACCTACAATTTTCAAACTTTAAAAATGACTGGAAAAAGCCTTTGGATCTATTACTATTGTCACACAGCCTGACACACAGCTGGCCTCGCTGGACGCTGTCAGTGGGAACGGAAAGCGTGCCGCAGGGAGGGAGCCTGCAGCTGCGCCGCGCTCCCAGGCCGGGGACCCCAGGGCCACCACGCAGGAGCCAAGGTGGCCATCGCCTGGGAACTCTCCTGCGCGCTCCGGCTGTCACTGCTGCAAGTGTCAAATGCCAAACGTCCTATTTTAATGTCAGAGCATTATCCATATCGCGTCATGACAGGTACCAGGTCAGGATGGGAATTCTGTCTCTGTGTGAGTAGGGAGTGGCACTTCTAGGGCACCCTCCAAGGCTGATGATCAGCAGTGCCTCGGCAGTCAAACGCTATGGTGTCTGCTATTCCAAGTGACCTTTACAAAATCCAGGCATCTGTTCAGACTTAGGAGACCATATTAATTAATAAAGAAACTCTGAGGCAGACAACAGAATGAACACCATAATGTTTCTTTCAGTCTTTTTCTGAAACCAGACAAAAATACTGCTGTTTTAGCCTATTTCCCTTGCCATTCATAGACAACACACTGTACGAGATTTTCACAACCTACTTTTTTTAACTTTCAAACAAGATCATATAGGTGAAATATGAATTAATTTTCTCTTTGTACCCATTACAGTAAATCACCCTCTGTCACTGCAAAACACCAAACAATGGACGATAAGAAAAAACCAAAACCAAGCAGAAAATGCTAGTTGGCCCCATTTTGTCTTGGAAGAAAGTCTTCTCATAACAAATTGGCTCAAAAATATACATCATACAATAAACAAAGGCCAGTCAGTATTTATAAGGTGACTACAAAAACTGACATACAAGCTACCCAATTATTTTTAAATACTTCACTAGACAGTCTTTCTTTAGTTATTGTACACCAATTCCTTAAACACATCAGACTCACTGACATAAAAATAATTACAATTAAATCCCTAAATGCATTGCTGGCTCAGTACTTCAGAATTCAAACGCAAAATCTGAACGTTCATCCAGCACTGAACAAGATGGATAAATCCCAGGGAATTATCCAGGATAATCATCTCTGGAGCAAACCTAGATTCAAGCTGTGAACAGCGGGCGCAGAATACCCCGGATCTGGAGGGTTACGTCAGGGTTCCCTCACAGGCTCACACATGGAGCACTTGGTATTTGCAGTGGTCAAAAAACCACTATTGGGAGATGACGGCATCAACTGAGGATGCCATCGTAAGGATCACGCATTTCTGTTCTTTTGAAACTGCAAAATATTGCAACTGAAAACAACGTGGAGATTTAAAATCTTCTGTTCGTGGAAGAGCTAATTTTTAAAATTTGAACTCTTCTTAAATGCACATACTTCTTTTGCACCTGATTTGAGGTTCTGCCTTTTCCCCTTTCCTGGAGGAGTGACATACCTGTGTTAGCTGTATAGTGAAACTACAAAGGCAAATTTCACTGCTTAAGAAGCATCCGGCAGACATATACTTAAAAAGCCAAAAATACCCATAAAATTTCCAAGAGTTCTAATATTACAGGATTGTGCAAAAGTTTTCCAATGCTCAAATCTTTTGCTTGTTTTAAGACAGAGATTTGCGTCTAGATTTCAATACCTTCAACCCCAACATACAAAATCAAATCATCATCTCCAAATTCCCTCTTCTGCATTCTCAGTCACCAGGAGTTATTTCAAGAGACTAAATGCAACTGGGATTCACTGGTATTCTAACTGGATTGCAACCCTGCGAACAGCACTAACCTGCCCACCTACCGCACACAAGTCAGCTTCGCTGGCGCCAGCAGCCCAGCCAGACCACCAGAACTACCTGCCCCGACAAAAGCATCTCTTGTACGTGCTCCTCCAGAAGTTTTATTAAGAGGCTGAATACAATTTATGCAATAAACCATTTAGGGCAAACATATTTTGACTGTCGTTGAGTGGCTACCAGACAACGGGGACTGAAGTTAAACAGACTGCCTTTCCTCCAGCCTCTTTGTAGAAAAAAAAGTTTACAAGCTTTTCAATTTCTCATCCACCTCCCACCTCTCAAATGTTCCATAGAAAACATCAACAAATGTCAAGGAGAATAAAAGACTCTTTATATATTTATATATATAAAAAATTAAAACAATGCACAAAGCTCTTCAAATTATTAAAAAGTGCCAAATATTCTCCTTGATGACCACATGAGGGAAAACAAAATAATCCCTCTGTTGAGCAGCATTCAGTGAGGGAAAATGCACAGCACTTAACAGAAAGGTAGCCCAAGGTAAACAGTGGTGAGGGAACCTCGTGGTTCCAAAGGCAGAGAAAAAAAACTCAGTCAAGGTTGACTTCATTGGGAAAGTATCCCACAAGAAGTGATACAGAAAATGAACAGTGATAGTACGTTTTTCTTATTCAAAATTATGAACCAAAGAGGTCTAAATCCAGCATCCTTTCAGCTCTTGAGAAAACAAATTCCATGGAAAACATACTAATAGTGGCAGCCATGGAAACTTTAAAAAAAAAAAAAGTTAACAAATTCAGATCAGACTGTAGGTTTTTAGCAGTGTGAGAGAAAATGAGTTAAAAAAAATACTAAAATCCTTGTAAATTTGACATCCATCTTTAAAAACCATTCCCTGACTCTATTAAGCATAACGCACTAATGATCTAACAAGCGGGAAACAGTTTTTAAAACTCTAAGTTTAATCAATTCAAACGACTAGCACTCGAGAAATGTAGTCACTAACACAGCAGCATAAGGGAAATGAAGTTATCTAAATTTTCCACGTACTTTCACCACAAGTGCTGGCCTTTTTGAACACAGACCGCATGAATTTTAGGACTAGAGAAAGCAGATGAACTACTGCTTTTCAGAAGATGAACACAGTCATGATCAATCTTTATTTTATTAATAAATACTATTTGTAATATATATTTCTAACTACAACCATTACCTCTACTCTTGTAGTATGTTAAGCGGGAACGACAGCTGCAAGTTTTTATTTCAAAAGTACTGGTTATTGTAAAAATATTAAAAATTACTATAAGCTGTAAACATAGCTATGTAATTTACGTAATATTAAAAGTGATTAGGGCCACGGCCATAATTTCCTAAATCTCCACCTCCTTGGAGCTGTGGAAAGATTTCTGAAGAAATTGTGGCAGAATACATACGTGCTATTACCTCTGAAATCCCAGGGAAATCTTTTCCTGTTGTGCTTGCTTATTTGCAAAAATCCAATGTCACCAAGAAATTAGAAGCACTTGTTTAATTCTTTGTCTGTGGTCATTTACCATTTGGAAAAAATAAAGCGCTCTGCATGCCATTCATCGAGGACTTTTTGTTGCATGCTAGTCCTGCGTGCATTTGTTTGACAGACTTGTTTGTGTCATTCTAAGTCCTGACGATTGGAGCTGTGCTTCTTCAAATTAAGTAGTGCTCAAGTTGAGAACCTCAACGTGAACTACGGTGTCACGGAGACACTGAGAAAAGGGACCTTCTTCTGGCAGTCCTTCTAATAGAAAATGGAAGGACTAAGCTCACCTGTAACCAGAAAGTTCAAGACAGCATGGTACTTCAAAGAGAAGTTTGTGTCTGATCAGCTGACAGGATCGCGGCATACATAAATGCCCAGAAGGTGTGAATTCCAAGCAAGCTGATCAATCTGCAAGTTCCTATTATGGTATTAGAGCAAAATATTTCCTCTGCAGAGCATTTTGAAGGTCAATCATTTTTCAATTAAAACCAGTTTGGCAACATACAGCATCAGGAAAATCATGTTCTGCACCACCTAAAATCAGTGCAATGTCGTTAAACAATAAAATTACTTTCAATGTTCTCACAAAGAACAAAATTATTCATTAAAGCTACCAACTTCTGATTGCTTTTCAAAGAATGTAATAGAATTTTGGTCTTGCATATCTGATGGGAACATTTCCTCCACAAAAAAACCTTATCACTCAAGATAAAACTTTTGCAGTCTTTCCAATCAGAACAGATTTAATTCCTTATCAGCTTAATCCTCATTTCTCTCTGTTGCTCACGAAAACGATCCACTAAAAGTTCAGCAGTACAGTTCCAAGACTAGAAAGGGATGCAAGGAAGAATTTTGTGGAATATTTCTCATTACAGCTCCACTCATGATTTACTTACGGACACTCTAACAGTTAAATCAAGCTTTTCTCAGTGCAGCAGATGGGAAACATTTTGTAACTCCACATTTCTTTTTACAGAAAAGGGAGATCTGTGGTATTTTATGAATGTATCTTGAGTTTTGAAGGTATATTTTACAGGCCTCACATATCTGTCTTACCTTGAGGGACATCATGTTTTAGTGTCATCTGCAGCTATATCAAGAACGTCTGGTAAAACACAGATGGCATTAACCCAGAGAAGGTTTTAAAATTCTGCTAAAACCGGTGCTACCTGAAAGAAAAAACCTGCAGACTTGCTTAATCTGGCAGTAGCGTTGTATCAGTATACTCAGCCTGCTTCCAGAATTGCATACCAATACGTTTGTCTAACTTGCGTTCTCCAAAACACATATTCAGGGAAGCGGTCAAGCGAACACACTTCGGACACATCAGGTCTCACTCACTCAGCACTAAGCATCACACGCCCGACTCCTCCCTCGTGCTCCCTCGCCACTGCGCCCACCGCCTTTGCGTTTTTAACATATCGGTGAGGCTTTTCCCTCACTCCGTTAACCACTGACCAGACCCAGCTGGTTGGTCCAGTTCCGACTCTTCTGGACAGCTGTGGCTGCTGCAGGAGATCACCGAGTTAATGAGAGGCCATGGAGCTGTACTAAAGCCAAGGACTGACTCACAAATTAGATGAGACTGATGCTCTCTTTTGCCAGAAAGGACCCTCTCCAGCTGCAAATAACGTGTCTTATTATATGCTCCCACATACCTCCCATCCTGCAGGCAGGCTCCCACACCCACAGACTGGAAGTGCTCTTGAATTCGGACATCTGATTTATTTAAATTTCTTTAAATTATTTAAATCTCATTGAAAATTATGTTTTCACTTGTCCATGTCTGGGACGACCAGCTGATGATTACTATTTAGCTTCCGAAAAGCAGCCAGCATGGAATTAAAGAAATATCAAACCACAGAAAAGTCAATGTGTCATACCAAACTTGAATTTGCAGCCTGTTAAAAAAAATAAACAAGCAAATCCTGTATGCTGTTGTCTTGTCTCCCCTTTTCTTTTTTTTTTTTTTTTTTTTTTTTTTTTAATTTTCATTGCTGCGGAAGCCCCCAGAGATTTCACTCCAGAGAGAATGAAAAACTTTCCTGGCAAAGGTAGACTTTGGTTTATCACTAAAGAGCACCCAGATAGGAAGTCAAGATTTCTACCACAAGAACATCAGAATTGCGATCTGAATTTTTGAGGCTGCAAAACACAGTCCTTTTGCAGCAGCCTTGGCTGAATGCTCCCTTTGCACTTCAAGTCGGCTCTTGTTTCTCTCTGCCGACTTCTGGAGCTCATTTTTCGAATGGACAATTCCACATTATCAGCCGAGGCCTTGAATGCTGACTGCAAGTACACCAGCACCAGGCACAGAGGCATTGCTGGAATACTCTTCTCCTCTGTACTGATACTTGAATGTCTCACACCGGATCTGGTGATATCATTTTAGAAGTGGAATGAAATTATTCCTGGTTAGGTGGAGATTAAATGCACATCATCTGTTGCTGGACATCTGTTTAGGTTAATGCCCTCAGTATTCCTGGTGTTTCTCAGCAAGGGGAAATGAAGAGCTTTAAATAGCAAAAACCAAAGTGGAATAAAAACACTACATTTAATTAGCAGGAGCTACTGTCAAATAAAATGCATTTGAACTGTAAAACTAATTAATCAACTGGAAATCAAAGCAATCGCCATTTAGAGTGAAAAGGGAAAACATCCAGTTTGTTTTTGCTGTCTCAAAAGTGACTGATTACCACTTAGCATTATAATGATATTCCTTCAGAGTAAATTATAGACTGGCTTCTCCTTTCTTGAATCTAAAGAAATAAAATTTATTCCTTCTCAGCACTCCAGAAATGAGTTTTGAGTAAACTAGAACAGTAGATAAACAGATGTTCTTAAATTTATTATTTTTTTAAAATGAAGTCAGCCATCACACTAAATAAGCGCAACAAATGGAATATAAATACTACCTACAGAGTTTCCACGTTAAGAGGCAAAGCACAGACAGCAATCAAAGCACAACCAACACATGCTACTTAGAGGTTCTCTGACAAAACAGACAGCTCTCCTTTGCCAGCCCGCCAGAAAAGGACTGGAAAATTATCCCTGCTAGTTTCTACACTGTATATTTAGACCTAGTTTGCTAAATATCCTATAATGGCTGGGGAAGAACAGTTGGAACACCCAAGGTCACTGTTCATCTCAGAGAATTATGATTACCAGTAAAAACTTGGAGAGCTGCTATAAATTTTTTTGAGGCGATTATAGAGTTGTGATGTTTACTTCTAATGGCTTAATCCATGTTTGCAATATGGTCTGCCCGGAGAATCCAACACTGATAAGGTAGCTAAGCAGTTTCAGCCCTGGACCTATTTTCACACAAAACTTTATGAAAAATTCTGTTCTGGCACTGAAATTCATTGCAACTGCCCTGGGCTCCATCCAAACATCCCCTGCTGCTTCTGAGAAGAGAAAGGGAAATCCATTTCACTCCTCATGAGTTATGGGAGACTGAAGAACAATATATTTCTCCTTACTTTAAGAGCTGACATACTTTTCCACCCTTTTCCACTTAATGGCTGAACTTTGAAACTTGGCATGTACTTTATTACTCTTTTTGGACAATGTCCAAGACTAAGTTCAAATAAAAACCAGGTTGAAAAATGGAGTTATAAGTGATTGAAGACTCCCTGCAAAGTGTGCATGAACTCAGTAACTTCAAAATGTAATTTTCCCTTTTCTGATTACTGCAACAGGCAAACCCCATGTCCAGAGCATCTCAACGGCAGACCCTACACACCTTAAAAATCCGAGTTTTCCAGCCTAGAAGTGCTGTAGCTTTATATACAGCCTCAGCATCCCCAGCACCGGGCGCTGGAAGTGTTCCTGACGAGACCGACTGTTCTATCAATATGAAGTAGTGGGGACATGGCAGCAGGATTGCTTTATAAGAGATTAACAAGGAAAGTTTTGGATTAGCATATCTTACCTCATGATTATAACACACTGAGGGCAAGCGCACTACAAATTACCTGTCAATGCAGTTGCTATAACTCATTTAAGCTTCAGTAACTCAACCACATGCAGTTGCATGCTACATCCAAGAAGCACCATCCATCTCTCAGCAGCCAGGGAAAGCTGAGTGTGCTACAGACACAGATGATCTCCATTTCCTCCTGAAGGGCACGTTTGCCTTAGGCTTTCTCACACCACGAACGTGGCTCAGCTAAAGAAACAGCTGCAGCCAGCGATCTAAATTCTCCTTCAGTGCTCTAATCTCCAGAAATTCTTGTTCCTGAAGCTGAAAGGGCTCCTCTTAAAGAATAATTCATCAAAGAAACTACAGACACTGACCTGTAATTAGCTCTCTGACTTCCATGTCATTTGTTTTTCGCAATAGTCTGATCAATGCAGGGATCCCATCACAGTTCTTTATAGCCACCTTGTTTTCATTATCCTTCCCATAGGAGATGTTTCTGAGAGCCCCACAGGCTTTACGATGGACCTCCGGCTTTGGATGATCCAGCAGACCCACCAAGATAGGTATCCCTTTAAGGTGCCTCACGTCCTTCTTGATTTTATCATTCTCGTAGCACAAATGCTGCAAGTAGGCTGCAGCGTTGGACTTGACTGGGTCGATAGGGTGGCTGAGCATGGCAATTACTTCAGGGAGGTCAGGGTCCCTCCACCTGGGGTCTTTACGGATGCTGTCGATGGAGGGGGAGCGCTTCCCCAGCCGGTCAATACTAGCCATACTTCCTCTCTCTGGCTGTGCCAGCGGTGCTGCGTAGCCACCATGAAGGTAAGGTATCCTCTCTTCAACCACCTCTGTCTCGATGGGGTCATCGTAGCCTCTGTAAGAAGCAAAAGTCCCAAGAGAAAGAAAGGGAAAAAACAAAACAAAAACCACATTTAAACATTCTGTACCTCTGAGTCAGTATGGAGATTTCAGCCACTAGCAAACCTTTTAATATCACAAACATCATTAGGGACAGCATATTTACACTTTGAAATAATTTATTTGTAGTAACTTGAAAATGAACCATAGCTGAGTACTCGGCAGCGATGGGCCTACAGCACAGTATTTGTTTGGCTAGCAATGAAATGTTGACAGGAACTGTAAGTCATCAAATGGATTGCTTTCATTTTGGTCACTTAGCAAAACAATTATGGTGGAGCTGGATTACATTTAGTAGGAAACACTGAGCTTCATTAATGCCGCTACTTCTGCAACAACCCAAAACTTTAATTAAAGGCATTCAAGGCCTAGGCAGAGACCACAGACGCTTTTCAGCAAGTCTGAGAAGTTCCACTGCACTTCCATTTTGGTGTTCACACAAGTATACTGAACTCATCAATACACATAACAATGTCAAAGGCGATGGAAAACCTATGTCCCGAATCCAAGCATCTAATAAGTGTCTCTTGTACAGAATCATTGGAATACAGGTAAGAGGCTGATGGTCAAGAGACTGGGCTCCAACTTTTAACACCGGAGTAATCTGCTGGACATCCAAAACAAGTCCTGTACTCTGAGCTTTCCTCCCCAGACCAGCAACTACCCTGGATGTTAGACACTCCTAAGACCACTTACAGCATTAGAATGAGTGGCACCCACCTTGTGCCGTAATTCGCTGGGTGTAACTGGAGTAAGGTCAGTCACAACCAGCTAACATGCCTATTTAGATATTACTGGCCCAGTTCACACAGAGGGCAAAGTTGAACCAACACAACTGAAAGTATTCTAACACAGTACATACTTGCACTACAAATGCCATATTCTTTAAAAATTTTAAAAAAATCAGTATTTGACAAATATTTCTTCTCCTTTAAGAACCACTGCTGCAACTATAATCTCTAACCATCAGAAAGAAATGCCCCCCTCCGATCACTCCTCCCAACTAGCTGCTAAAGAGAACGTGTCTGCAGGAGGTTTGTAAGGAAAGGCATCTACAACGTCAGAATGTGGGTTTGAGATTCACTGATACACTCCAGCCCTTACTCAAAGGGACGCCTCTCACCCTCCAGAGCAGGCGTAGCTCGTGCAGGGAGCTCCATCTGCGAGGTGATCCCTTAGTCCTTAGGCGAGGTACCCAAGGAAACCTAAAGCTTGTGCAGTGACCCACTGCTCACAAATTCTTCAGGTTTGTATGCGAATAAGCCCACAGGGCAATAAGGCGACTTGCACCCAGCAGTTAGGAACTCCACAAACACTTCCAATTTTGCAGTCTGTGCTCTGGCGGGCTCAGCCCAAAGGCTCCCCCGGCTCGCTGGCCGAGGGAGGGACGAGGAGCTGAGGTGACCCCCTGGGGAGCTGGATCAAACCTCCAATTAATCCCATTGTTTTAAACTTCAAGTTGAGAAGATTTTTCTTCTTCATCCTCCCTTCCATCTAATACTATTCTGAATAGATATTAACATAAACTGACTTCTTATATATAGCTGTAACTTTTTTCAAAGCAGCTGCAGGATTTTCCCTTACTGTTTTCTCCTAGACAGATTAGCTACTATCTCAGCATTGCAGTTACCTCAGTCAAGCAAGTAGTTTTTAATTGCCACAAAATGATTCTTAAAAACTTTCATTTTAAGCACTGACTGATGTTACTGAACAATTTCTGATGTCATGCTGAAGGAAGTATAGACCATTAGAACTCAGAAAGAAGATCGAGCTTGCTGTTACCCTAAAGGGACTGCTAATTAAACTAGACTCTGGGGAGAAGAGCACCGGAGGTGGAAACTGAATTTAGCCTTGTACAATTAACGCTTTTAATGTTAAAAGCACCTCCACTGACTTTAAGTTGCTCTAATTGCTGTTCTGAACCATAAACTGAATGAAAGGATAAAAATGGGCCAGTATCCAAAACTCAGAATGAATCTGAAGAAATCCTTTTATCGAAGCAGTTATTTGCGTATGCATTATTCAGTATTTGCTCTACACGGTGATTTACAATGTCTGGACAGCCGTTGTACTTTCTGTTACAGAACAAAGCTGTTTCCATCGTTCCAAGAAGAAACTAACAATGTTGAAAAGATTTACTTTTCTGCACATACAAAGGGCAGAAGTAATAACAAAACTCCTTAACTACTCCTCAAGCAAAATTCTGGTTTTACATGTGCAAGTTTGGGACAACCAGCATTAAAACTACAACAAAAACTCATTTCTCAAGCTCATCCTCATGTTAAATTCTTATTGACCGCATAAAAGAAAAGTAGCAGGAGATTAATTTTAATAATTGCCCTCTGCACAGCTGTTGTTTGCTTGACTTGGTAACTGGCAATTCAGCGCGTCTCAGTCCTGCGAGCTGCCCACAAGATAACGGTACACCACCTCAATTACACCTGCACAATTAAGTCTCTCTCTCCTTCTCATCCATGCAAATACACAAAGATAATTATTGTCTTGGGATGCAGTTTGTTTGCATTAGTTCCACTAAGCCTTCCAAACAGAACCACACAGGTGGGCCCATCTTCCTCATGCTGTACCCTCTTCCTCTGCGTCACACAAAGCTCCTTGGTTTCATCACACTTGCTCAAAATAAAACTTCAGAGTTAGGACTTTAAATTGCAACACTGTCATGACAAGGGAGAGCACCCCATAGCTCTTGTACCAACAATACTAACGTTTTTTTAATTGTCAATCATTAGTTGTTACATATGAACATAAATACCTGAAGTAAAGATTGAGTCATTAAAAGAAAAAAGGTCACATCCCAACTCGCTACTTATTCTAACAAAGTTTTTTTTAAAAAAAGGTTTTTTTCTTCCATTGTTCCGATACACAGCTACTGATGCACCAAAGACATCCAATAGGCTTTGGTGACCCTCGCTTTTGATGGTCCCTCTCTGGCGAAATCCCCCAGACATAGAGCTGGGCTAGAGCAGGCCATGGGAAGATGCTGAGTGTGTCACGCTGCAGGGAAGGGGTTGCGTTCCTGAGCGCTGTGGGTACGGAAAGCTGCGGATGGTTTAGGATGAATCACGCAGGTAGCGGTGGGGAGGGCAGCATTGCTTGGAACCCACCAGCTACTGCTCCGTGGTGAAGCGGTGACCAGGGAACATGCTGCTGGCCCCATCCCCGTGGCCGAAGCAAAGCATCCTCAAGGAAAGAGACCCTGAACCGTAAGTGACTTTTAACAACCGTTGGCATTTTCATACAGTTGCACTCTTACGTGAACTGTTCACTTCTAACTCCGCTCCTGCTGGACCACCTCCTTAGTAAAAAAATAGGACTGCAAGTCTAACAACCATTTTAGTGCACAAAGACAGCTACTCTGAAACAAGACAGTGTCTCTCAAGACAGAGAAAGGGTGAACACCAGGAACGCTTTTGCTGAAATAAGCACATACAGGTCAGATCCAACATACCTCCGCAGGATGAAACAGCGACAACAGCCAGCCACTGGTTAATACACCAGAAACAAAAACCAGTGGCTTTACCTGGCAGCAAAGATAACACCTGGACACTTGACCCTTCAAGACCCTGAGTAATTATCTAGAAACTCTGAGATCCTGGTGTGATCTTAAGAGCTGTATCACACCAACTCAGATTCACATGACTAAATACAGTGATCGAGCCTGGAGAAGGTTAAAAAAAAACAAACAAAAAACAACCCCAAAACAACCCACACTGTAATTAAAGGAAAAGAGTCCTGAAATATTTTACAAGGGAAGCTCTAAGTATCAGCTCTGCCATTGCTTTACAGCACTGAAGGGAAGCAGTTTACCAGAACAGATCACCTGCAACGGAGCAAAATAAGTGATTCACGCAATGCAGAACTAACGCAAGGCCTTTGGCAGCCAGAGCCCGCCCCCAGGGATGGTGGGGATGGCCCGGCCCAGGCCAAGCCCCATCTCCCCTCCTTGAACAGGGGCTTGGGAGGCAGAGAGGTGCAGACCAGGCAGCAGGTGAAGAAGTCAAAAGCAAGCATCTATCAGGGAGTTGAACACATCCAGTTTCTGAAGACAAATGAGTAAAATCAGCAACACACACACACAGAGTAAAGAAATCATCTTTCTGAGTGGGACTGGTGGAGGCCAAATGTGATTTTTCACTTTCTCACCAGCAGAGCAGCTACGTTGGAAAGCCAAGCCCCTTGACACAGAAGGAGGACCGATGAGAGCTTCAGCAGACACAGTCATCTGTGCTCAGGAGGCCAAGAGCTCTTTACTCTGGGGACTGAAGAGATCTGGTCGTGTGCCAGAGCTGCTGACGACAAGCATCTTGTCTTCCATCTGCCTGTAGCAAGGCAGCTGAGTGCTCAGGATGCTGTGGGTCTCACTAATCACCTGTCTCAGGGAATTGATCAAAACACATTCTAGCATAGATAAAAACTGGGAGAGAGCTTGTGGATTTATCATCTTCCTTGTGGCCTCAACACAGGCACATTTGAGTAAACAGGTGAAGGATTTACACATTTAATCCTCAACAATTTATACAAGTGTTGCATTCATCACAGTTTGCAGCTGGTGTCTTGGTGTCTGCTTAGGATAAAAGACTAGAAAGGCTTGGGATTTCAGTAGGGAACTTTGTGCCAAACATTGGAGAGGAAATCTAAAGACTTTGCAGAATGAGGTCCTACTTTTGCCAGCCTCTGTTCCCTGACAGGAGAGCGCACAAGAGGATTCAAAACTGGACTGAATCCTCTGCTGAGACATGTCTGAGTTATCGGCCACACAGTTAAAACGCGGAAGTCACCTTGACTGGAACCGCCTAGAAGTTGCTAATGGATGAGCCGACTCAGGTCGCAGCCTGCCACACAAAACTCAGCCGTACATCGGTCTTCTGCTGCCTGCATCCAGACCCACAACCCCAGATCAAACTCACTCTAAAAGGCAGCCCCAGAAAAAAACAACTCTTGTCCAAACTGGCCGCATTTTTTGCTTTACCCCATTCTGCCCCAGTGTGTCCATACACTCCTGCCCTAAACTGGACAACATCCCAATGCTGCCTACATCCTGGGATCGCATTTACAGTTGGTCATCGAACCAAAGAGGCCGATCTACAGTGTGAGATAACTCCTCAGCTTTGAAGATGCCTGCACAAGTGCTGCTGTGAGACCACACCTGGAATGGGTGAAGTTAGGCCAGGAGTGCCCGCTGGAAGTTCATCCACAAATATAAGCCTTTATATTCTAGACTGAAAAAAGACACCAGAAGTAGAACATGAGTAACACACATGTGATACCCGTATTCTTGCACTGTCTATACATAACAGAAGCAAGAGGTCTAGCGTTACAGATACTTAATCTAAAATCTGGTTCGTTTCCTGGTAATAATAATTTGGACCATGAAATGACCACCAAATACAGTCTCAGCCTCTTAAATCAGGCTTCTCTGCCATAGAAAATTTAACAGCAGGAAACATTTGTTGTTGATTTAGTCAACATTAAAAATTCATGTCCTGTCTAGTCTGGAATAGTAACACTGGCAATAGCTGCTCCAGAGCTTTTAGGGATAAAGAAGTCCCACATATGGTAGTACAAGTGCGAACTGTTGTGATCCACTCTGGAAAGAAATTACCACAAAGGCAAGAGATGAGAAGTTCAATACAAGATAATTTAAAAAAATAAAATGAACTATGACTTGCCTTTTTTTCCTCCTCATTTATGTTAACTTCAATTTAATGATTAAAAAAAAATATCAAATAATAGTAGTGATGTTTTTTGTGAATGAAAAATACCCAGTACTTTGTGCTTCTCTTCGGAAAAGGACTGTGTATAAAACACCTAGTAACACCATAAGACTATGTTTCTAAAGACTATAATAAAAATCCTCCTCGTTTAATAAAGGCAACCTACCAATGAAGAAAAAACGGCAAAAAGCCAATCAAAGATATGTAATTATGTTCACAAGTAAATTTGAGTAGTATTAAATCAGTATTATACACCCCAAATGCCTTTCTCTCACTCCGATTTATTATGCAATCTGACTTAAACCAAACCAGAGCACATGCTGAGGGAAAGAACATTAAGTGCCACATATTCTTCTTGCAGAAAATAATATATCTTGGAGCAGAGACTGAGTATAAAAGAAAACAAGAAACGAACCCAGCCACAAGCACTGAAGAGCCAACAGAGGGAATATTTGCCTTTGTACGCTTATCTGGTTTTGTAGATGTTTGTGTGGAGGCACGTTGTTCCGCAATTTGAAATGAAATTTAAGTAGCTTAAGATAAGGCTGGTGATGGCAGAAGGAAAGCACAATAGGTATTCATCTCTGTGATCAAATGGAGCAGGCAAGGGATGGAAAGAACCATCTCTACGTGTACTCCCCTTGACAAGGATCCCCCCCAGACACAGCTGGGCTGCCTCCTGATCACATAGGGGGTAGCTGGTGAGACTCCACCACAGATTCAGATGAGGAACCTCCGTTCAGTCCTCTCGGACAGAACAGGATCAAAACTAGTAATGGACAAGTAAGGATCCTTATTATTAACAAATGAGGGCAGCGCTTACTGGGAACGAAATAAGAGAATAACTTAAGTTCCCGCAGCAAGTTAGCCAAGAGACGAATTCTGTTCACGACAGGATGAAGACAGCCAAGCTCAAGGTCAGTGTGATGTAGAAAAGCTTCTCACAGTGTTGTTACTATACCTACTCTACACGTACAAACCTTCTGAAATCAAAAGTGCCATCAATTTACCACATTTTCACAAGGAATAACTGATTTTTAAAAAACCTAGAGAGAAATAATCAAGTAGTAATTACCCTCATCTAGGACAAAGCACTATTTGTAGTCTTTAGTTTCTTGCAGATCAGTAGCTTATCTGAAAGGCAGGTTTATTGAATTGTTCAAATGTTTCTTTGAAATGTCAAAAAGTAACTACTTATGAAGAGGCCCTCATACAATCTTCTTATGTTCTCACCAGCTAAAGTTTGCTGCCAGAGTCAGGCTAATTACTTGTCAAAACCTCTTGATCATACTAAATATGGAAAAAACTCACAGCAAAAGAAATGTAAAACAAAATTTGTGAATTGGTCATATCCAAACTGCAAGGAACAATAAATCAAAGGGATGTTTAAAAAAAAACCCAAACAACTTTAAAAATGCAAATGAACAGGTTCTAAGAATACATTTAATTATTCATCATGCATACAATTTGAGAAATGTTAATAAAAATTTAAAAGCACTGCTGCCTGACTGTTTTTAACGAGAACTGTAAACTTGCTTAGATGCAGGGGAGCACCAATTAAAGTGTGATAGATTGATCAGTATTTTGGCACCCACTGGCTGCAGGTATTCCCTTTAGCCCCATAAAACATTGATGTGGTTCCACTGGTTGGTAAGCTTGCAAGATCAAAGATGTCACAAGGGACTTTAATGGGGGTTCTGGGAGATATGCCCTGATAATCTTTTTTTTTAATATAGATGACTATTTTCAGGTGCTTGATTATATTTAACTTTAAAACAAACTTCCAGAAATGTGAAGGAAGACAGAGATACGAAAGCATGAATGCAACCATGAGTGATACAACATCTCCAAGTAGGAGCGCTCCAAGACAAGAGAGCAAAAAGGCCTACCTAAATCCCACCAACAGCTACTGCTGAAGAAGTGAAGCCTTCGGTCAGAAGCGTTAAAGTCTAAAGACCACCTACACACACAGAGGTAGGTGGGTTCCAGACTGCCTTTACAGCTCTGGAAACTACTCTAAATTAAAAAGAAAACAACGAGAACTAAATCCCTATCAAAACATCAGTCATGAGGATATGACTTCATGCAGGCACATGCAAAAGTTTGTAGACTGCTGGGGAAACAAAGTACACAGGTTTTTCAGGTTCGTACTCAGAAGATGACTTTCAGCTGAGTAATGAGACTCTTCCCAAGCTTTTTTTTTTATTCTCCAAATGCAAGAGGTGATAGCTGTGAGCCCAACAACAGCAACCAGTACCAGAAAATACGGCATAAAACATCCCTTAGAAAGGAGACTGAACCAGAAGTAATTTGTGACTGGGCACCTTCATTACATCAAGTGCAACACAGATGCTCTTCTCTCCCCACGGAACAAAATAATGATCTGGTCTTACAAAATGTTGAAACACTTCAGTGAGGTTCAGCACAGCCTGGCCACGCAGCTGAGGGTGTGCAGTTAGCACAGGACCAGGAGCCGAGGCTGCCAAACACCTCACGAGACAGCTTTCGTAGAACAAGGCAGCCCTTCACCACCAGGTATCAGCTCCTCTGCAACCCCAACCAGCTGGTCAAAGTTCTTGTTTGGCAGATGTGCACATAATCAGACTTGTCAGAAGCCACACACATTACAAATCCCTTTTTTCACCTTGCTAGTGTGGGATGGCTCTGCCACACACAATGCAGTCAAAACTCTTTTTTAGGAAGAGGAAAATAAGTAACTTAGCCCTCTCGTACGAGATTACCTCTTTCTTTCTAAATTCAACCTAAAGTAAGCAGCCCAGAAACACGGTGAAAGGGTTCTTGAGCCCTACCCTCACTCCCTTCTGTATTTCATGTGCGTTCTGCAGTTAATTTATGGGCTAATAAAATGATGGGTTTTATCTGTTTTTCTGTCAAGTAATTCCAGAACTTATCACACTGTTAAGAGTTCAAGTGTACACATTCAACTACGGAAAACAGCGGTACATAGCATTGTAAAAAAACCAAATAGGTCTTACCTTCCTTTGTGAGGTCTTCCTCTCTCTGGCACACCTGCAGATGTCCTCCGGTTCACCGTGGAGTAATCAGGATCCAGTTCATATCCTTCATCATCTACTCCAAGGCTCCGGTTATCATCTTCCAGTCCATAGGGCTCTGGCTGGAAGCGTTCTGGCTGGGAGCGGTTCAAATCAACGTTGCTACCCACTGGCACCTGAGGCTGGGCAACAGGACCATAGTTATCCCTTCTGCTTGGCAAAGTGAAGCTACCTTCATCTGGCCGGTAACTGTTTCCTGGCATGTAGGCATAGCGAGGACGGTAGTTGACTCCACGAGACAAGCTGCCGTAGTTATCAGATAGATCTCCATAACCATCATGACCAACATAAGGGCGATACTGGGCTTCGTGGCTTTCAGGGTAAGAATCATTGTAGCTGTTGTAAGATCTGGTTAACGTGGATGACGCTTGTGGTGTGATGTACCGCTCCCCATTCTTCATGTACCTTCTGTCTATTGAATCTGTGTAGCTGCCCATGGGAGATGAGCCATCCATTGACGGCAGGCCATCAGGCCCAAGCGGCACCTGACGCACCGTCCTGGTGGTGACTGTTTTGACCATTTTGGTAACCTGTGAAGATGTAGTGAATAAATACATTAAATTTCTCCTTGCTGCACAATGTGATGACACATATGGGGAGCTAGAACAGCGTAACGGGGAGAGAGCATCACAAAGCATACTACAGTGACATGTCTGTTGAATGGAAGCACTGGTGTACTCATTAGGTTTAGGATTTAATCGTGGGAAAATACTTCTACAGAAAGATGAAGAGACAGGTCATAGAGCCAGAGTTAAGCACGCTCTGAGGCTCTTACTACCAAATAAAAACCACTGCAGCCATGTGACAGCATGTAGAAGCACTGCAAAGTCATCATACCAGTTTGAATTTGGCCAAAATGTTTTCAGGAGGCATCTTTCCTAGAGCAGACTTTACAATTTTAAGGAGTCACAGCCTGTCCCACAATTAGCATAACACCACCTCACATTCTCTACTTTGACAGAAATACAGCTATATGCTCCTGCCTGATCTGGATCAAGTTTGTACCACTGTGTAACTTGACGGAGCTCAAATTTGGCAGTAATATTTAAGAAACCAGAAAAGTTTTGGGCTTTTAGACAGCACAACTCCTTTCTCTTTTAAGATACGCTTAGATCTGACCATCATCATACAAGCCCAACAAGTAGGTAGTGTTAGTCCTTTATTTTGATGACTAACAAAGTTGCAAGAATGAACATTAATGCCACACAGCTTTTGCAAGTACCCTAAACATACTGGGCTAGACAAGCTTGTTCAAAATGTTAAAGAAAAATCTGCACATCTTTTCTTCCTATAAATTGCATTTCATTTCAACATAGATAGAACTAGACTATTTCAGATAACTGACAAAAACTGGAAATGGTAAGTGTGCAGAGGGCTCTTGTGTCCAGGGCTTCCTGCTAAAGGGTAAGAACAAAGACTCCTCAAGAGTTTCCAAGAACGTTCTGCCTTCATGGGAAAGGTCTGGCAACCTGCGTAAGACAGTGCCGACAAAAGCTGCTAATATTTACAAACTAGCAAAGGAACTTCTGTTTTGGTTGGTATCTGGGGTCCATCAACTTCTGTACTGTCTTCCAGAGTGACCAGCATAAGCTGGTTTTGGGAGAATATGAAGTCCAGCAGAAGCCAACCTATCCTTGCTTACCCTAACCCTAGTCGGGTTACTTTAACCTATAAGGGTTACCCTAACCCAAGTAAACACTGACTTTCAGCCCTTTGGAAAAAACCCCAACCAAACAACAAAACACCACCCCCACAAAAATGTGGGCGAATCGGTCCCAGAGAGCATTCACACGGGGGGGGGAGGAACACAAACTCATCAACAGAACTTTTCGGTTTCTAAAGTATTAGAGGTAAATAAGCAACAGTAAGTGACAGTTTTCTCCATGTAAGCCGCAGAATGAAATGTGTACATCAAGAGAAACTGTAACTATAACAAGTATTCCTGGATTACTCAGTGGCTCTAAACTCCAAATAGATATTTTGACCTATAACCTCCGATTTAAACATTTAGATTGGCACTAGATTAGCCAAGCTGCTGCTAAAACAAAATAATTAGAGTACATCTCTTGAAATGGCTCCAGACATGTCCTCTAGCCAGATGTTTTCACACAGAAACCCCAAATACAAGAAATTCACCCAAACAGCATTTCTTTTCCTAGAGACATCTGTGAGCAAATGATACTTCAGCCTAATGAAGTAATGAAATCCTGCAAGACTGAAAGCAGCACAACCGCTCTCCATCAACAGCGTAATTAAACAGCATCACGATGCTGAATAAAGTACAGCCAGGTACCAATATGACCTTAGTATTTAATTTGGGCCTGAGCTGAAAGGATTTTCCTCTTCAGCCCAAAGGGATTTCCTTAGCAAATAAATGTCAGGAAAGATGCTAGCTTCCATGCCTCCAAATCTTCTTTTTCCCTTTTTTTTTTT
>VYXH01012655.1:398890-434572 GCA_013397275.1 Burhinus bistriatus | reverse complement strand
TTTTTTTTTTTTTTTTAAATCAGTGGTGTTTAGAAGTTTTTAAAAAGGGAATCACCCTTAATCTTTCACATGACCAAAACCAACCAAAGATTTCAGCTCAACTTCCAAGACCCAAAGAACGAGGCGTATTAATGTTCCAGTGGTACCCGAAGGCATGCGAGGCAGCCATGAACATACAGCACCCGCTCAACGGAGATCATAAAATTATCTTACACAAGGGAACAAAAAGATATCAGGAAAATTAGAACACATGCAACACCTGTAACCCAACCGAACCTGAGGTACAGGTCGTTTGAGAACACACCCAGCCTTCCCCATGCACGAGGAGTAAAATTCCATTCACAAGACTGTTGCAGAATTTAAATGCTGTGGTCTAATTTAAATAGGAGGTTTCTTGTTCTAAAGGACAAATGCATAATCACATATTGTTATTACAGATAGTATTTAATTTGAAGACATATTTCGAAGCACATTTTCCTCAGCTGCAAAAGTAATTTACCCCAAGCCCTACCAACTCATCTAATTCTCGTAGCACTGTACGTGTTTGCAAGGCAACACTGAACTATTTCAGTAAAATAAAGTGAATCTTAAAAGAATAAACAGTCTAGGAAGGAGTTCTAGTGTTTTTGTTTGCTTAACCTGGACAGTTTGTACTGTTCAGTTCACAGCTCCGTGAACAGCAGTATCGGCACAGCTGGTAGGGAGAAAATTAGACATAGAGGTGAAACTGGGAAAGCCCTGAACTCAGTTTTGCTGGCAAACAGAACTTTCCAAATCACTGAGGATCACAACAGCACGATTGTCAACACTCATGCTACTCCCTGCTATTTTTCTTTTGTGATTAGGTGGTATTTTGCCATTTTCCTCATTTGTTATTAACCTCTCACCTTGGTTTCAGTTCTCCTTGTAGTTCCATCTTCAGAAGTGACAATAGACACATGGGAAGTGGGAGTGCCTGGGTCTTCCTCCACAGTAACTGTCTCTTCCACCATTTCTTGAGGCTCTTGCATCATTGCTATTGATGTCTGGTTACTGGGGCTTTGTTCCTAAAGAAGCAGGTAAAAATGAACCAAAAAAAATATTAACTTTTCAATTCTACCATCATGGTGTAACTATTCTATTGATTTCAGCTTTCCCAATTGAGGAAAAAAAAACCAAAACACAAAAAACACACCAAAACCCCCCAAAAACCCCAACACATTTTACCCAACAGCTTGCAAGTTAAGATTCAGAGAAAGAAGTATTTGCTGTCTCAAAAAAGCATGCTGCAGCTACATTGGTATGGCTGAACTCAGCTCAGTAAATGGAAATCATGTGAAGCATCTATCAAGCACTTCATATTTATAGGCAACCTACTACAGCCTAGCAGACTACTTACTACCTTATATTTAAACCTGCTTTAAGCTTTCTCTCCAGTGCCCAGTGTAGGAGGAGTGGAATTTTTGTCTGTAAAAACATTAATTCTGTTCCGCAGTGAACAGGACCATTGGCTTTCAGAGCAGTTAATCTTACACACCATTAAAAGTTTATTTCCATTTGATAAAATACATTCAGTTGCAGACTACAAAAGGCTATAAAACATCAAGACCTACTGTTAAACTGACACCTTTGTCAAACTGCCCAAAACAATGATAATTTTAAAAAATGGATAGCTAGAGATTAATAGCTGAATTACGTGAAATGCTACCTCTTCCAACATCTTCCCTTCGCTAAGTCCGTAAGATCTAACTGACTATAAGCTTATTTAAAATTTATAACAGATAGACAACATAAAGAAACACTAAACAGAAAGTAGATCAAAGGCTGGTTCTTGCAGGGATACTGCCCAAAGAGAATGCTTCTGCCTCTTGCCAGCACTAACGCCTGAACTTTCCTTTTTCTTATGCAATTGTGTGTCTCAGCACAGAAATCAGAGAAGCTCCCCTTTGGCAGATGAATGTATTTCAGAAGTTTCACAGCAAGTGGCCAATAGAGAACTGGCTTACATACTGAGAAATAAGACTTTTCCCCAGCATTACAAATCTTCAAGTGCGTAAAATGAAGTGACAGACTGTTCATCTCATTATATGCCCTGAAGGTATCGGGCTACACAGGCCTCAAAGCCAAAGCAGGGCTTCTATTTGCACGTCTTGTCAAACAGCCACACAAAGGACACCGTTTATTAAGGAATATATACACACACAGACACACTTTTTTTTTTCATTAAAAAAAAACCAAAAAACCAAAAAAAACCCCAAACCAAACCAAACAAACAAACAAAAACAAAAACCAAAAACAAAAGGAAAGGAATGACACTGGGCCCTAAACCACAAAGTGAACCCTCTTTCCCTAAAGCAAATGCCATGGAGAAATTCAGTGTATCTTTCCACATCAGAGGAAAACAGAATGACTGGGATGAAACTGTTGCCATGCAGCTGTTGACTCTAATTACATCAAGGTTTAAACATTCTATACCTGTAAGCAGCTTCATCCCCAGGTAACTAAAGTATTTTATTTTGTAACATTTTGTTTAGAAAAACTGCATTTCACCCCAGCGATGAACTGTGGCTTGCCCCTTTGCTGTGCCATGCTTGGTGCAAGCCCCGAAGGACAGTATCCTTCCGAGTGACCTCAAGCTGCTGGGCAGAAGCAGGGTATTGAGGTCTCATTAAGCTCCACAAGGAAGAGTGTCATTTAATCCTCGCGTGATCTGTAATTTGCTTTGAAACAAGCCAAGGTGCCCCTGTTCGGTTTCCTTTATTTACAGCTGTATTCCGACATTCTGGGACTCCAGTAAGGAAGCCGCTTTCATTTTCAGGTAAGCGCTAGCATTAACCGAGACCATGACAATAAGCCTTGGGCAATCATCTCAGTCAAAATGCAACGTGGACAGCCTTCAAAGATAACACATGCTGGACCACCAGAGGTGATACAAGCAGGTACTACTTCCATTTCCACTGAAACCACAGAATAACTCGGGCTATAGAATCAATCAATGAGAATAAGGCTTCTGAAATCCTAAAGAAAATCACTTTTTCCAGCCTGCAGTACTTAATCATTATGGTCAGTAACTTACGATACACACTGCATCCTTTATGGTAGGGTTCAGATGTCAGATTGCGTCTTCTGCACACAGCTTCAGAAGGGAAACTAGCTCCTGGGACAAATACGTTAATCCCTTCACATTTTTCTTGAGGATACTATATTCTAACTGCAACTCCCTTTTCCCCACCCCACAGTAAAGCTTCCCTCTAAACAGAAGAATTTACACAATACTGCAATACAGTAAAGACTCAGGACTATTCATCTGCATGCAACCCCAGCTGTGCCAACAGCAAAGAAACCAGTTATACGTAGAGATTTTTTCCATTACACCTTGTCCCTGTAAACCTCCCTGCCATCTCCAAGGCATCGAATGCCAAAATTGCTTCAAGGTGGGACCTTCTCACTCCTCTCACATACATATGTACGCATACACACGTACATACACACATCCTCCTCATTTCTAGTTGCATCTTGAGGTGACTGTGTGAATTTATGTCTCTCCATTCCCCTCCAAATTCTTCAGAGGCAAACTCTGCTTTGTGATAATAAACCTGAGGAGACAGAAGGTGGAAAGAAATATTTTGCTCTTTGAGCTTTTGCAAAACTTTTTCTTGATGAAAAAAAAAAAGTCTCCCTTTGTATTCAGACTGCCTGTGGGCAAAGGAAACCTTTAAAGCTGGGCGCTTAAACATGAGCAAATTGCAAACTAGAGCATATTGACTTTAAATGAGCACTGCGCTAGTTTTTATCCTCTGGCTGCTTCTAAATGAAGATTTGGGGAGACAGGGTACAGATCTGCGTTCCTACAAGAGGAAACTATTGTTAGCAAGAGACTGTCCTAAGCATCAGAAAGAATAAAAGCTTGCAAGGTTCAAGGTAGATAACCCAACACAGACAACTAACCAGACTGCATCTTCTTGTGTCTTTCTTCTTATTATGGGAGCTGCTGAGGACAGCACGTGAGCGAAGAGGACAGCATACCATCCAGTTCTCTCTTTCCCAAATTAGTTTAAGGAGGTGGTTCTTTTATCTCCAAAACCAGCACTATCTCCACATTGCTAACTTGGAGTTGTCATGAGCTAACATTAACATAGAAAAGATGCAAATATTTTGTTACCTGTTTTTAGTTTCCATCATCAAGGATTTTAGGTCATCACAAATTGCAGAAACTGGGACACATTACCCCTTTCAACCACCTTCCTCTGTGCTCAGCTTCTAAGGCAGTATTTAGGACACCCTTTTGCTAAATACGTTTCAGCATCTCAGATTGCAAACATTGGCAGAGGTAAGCTTAATTGTTCAAAGTGAAGCAGAAGTTACCAGAGCTGGAACACGACACCCCTAATGAATAACCCTACCAGTAGTTCCCTGCCTGCTAGAGGTAGGTAATTCCAGTTTAGAACCACACACACTCCTTCGTTTACCTTGCTGAGGACTTCCAAAGCAAAAGCACGCAGACAGTTCCTCTTTTCCTACCACGCTGGCCGGGGCCCTGTGGTCCTTCCCGTACTGCCAACCCAGAGGGTGCTCCCCAGCACAGGAGGGATCTGCCATGCCACAGCCGCCACTGCCATCAGCTGCACGCCTGGGAACACCAAACCTAAAGGGAGCTTCTTTCCAGTCCTCTTCAACGGGAGACCGTCGGGATCCTTGCCAGCTCGGCTCTCTCCTCACCCCCTGCAGACACTCGAGGCACCACGACAGGGATGGTGTCAGGGGCCCACAGCTCCCCGAGGGACGTGGTGCTGGGGGGGCCCCGCAGGTGGCTGGGATGGGGCCCACTGCCACAGAACGCAGCCAGGAGAACAGGACAGACCTGGGATGGCAGCCAGGCCCAACCGAGAGGCAACAGCATAGCGGTGAGGGAGGCTCAAGGCCACCCTGGGACGCCGGTCTGCAGGTCGGGGCGAGGATGGGGCCCTCAGCGACAAGGCTGGTCTGAGGTCGGGCTGGGAAGTCCGTCTCCAGGTCGGGGTCTAGATCAATGGGCTCTGGGGCCGGGCATGGCTATGCCTCAGCTGGAGGCTGGAACTCCCTCCAGCATGGCCCAGGGCTGAGCTTAAATAAAGCTCCCAGGTCTCTGGGCTGGGAATGCGGATGGAAACCCCGCGTGAAGCTGGTCAGGCCCACCAGGGTCTGTCAGTGCCCTCAGGGCCCCAAGGGATCCCCACAGCCCCTCTAAAATGGCAGCAGGAGTTCTCTTGCAATAAACACACATTTCAAGGTGATATCCCCCCCAAAATTGCTAAGCATTATCCATGAGGTCCCTTTCAAATAATAATCGTCTCCTTCCAAGAAGATTACGAAACACCACCAAATTATGAAAACAGGTTCCAATACAGTTATTGCATACGGTGTCAGTAGTCATGACTTTTCTCCCTGCTTTTTTGAGTACCAAATGAATCGTATCCTGTTGATCTGTGCTTGCATCTCCACCATGCTTTTAAAAAGCCAAGCTATTTAAAAAGCAAAACAACAATCAATTTATCCCCAGCCTGTAAAAGTTAAGTGCAGATGAAACAGCTAAAGACCTTGTAAAATAAGAAAGAACCATAAAATAACAGTAATTTTTGTTTTGTTAAAAACCAGAGTGATTTACCATTTAGGGCACATATCTCCTAGGGCTTATTTTGCATTAGAACACTACAGCTTCTATAATCATCACCATTTCAATTCCTAGAGTTATATTTCCATCAAAGCAGCTATTTTCTATCTTTTTTAATAAAAGAATAACCTCCCCCAGGAGAATCAGACATCCTACTTTAAAACAGTAAACAAAGTTCTTTATTCTCTGCCTATGAAACAATTTAAAACAGTCTGGAAATAATATAAAATTGCAGGAGATGATTACTTCCGCTAAAACCATACCTCTTCAGAAAACACTGAAGACACGTACATTGAATCCTCATTCTCCCAGAGATTCCCTTTGTTCAGCAGAGTGCAATGCAGGCTATTCAGGCTACTGCTTACTCCAGGCTACTGTCGGATACCAAATTTGAAGGTTTTTGCAAAGCACAAAGGCTGGATTCTACACCAGCGGACATATTGTCCTCAGTCGACCCCAACACAGACAAAGCTCAAGCGTATCAACTCCTGTGAAACACATTACAAGTCTGGGCATTAATTAATGGCATTGGGCAACAATGCTAATTGAATTAAATGTGGATTCTCCCTCCTCCTAATACTCCTTGTTTAAATTACTTACTAAAGCTGCAATCTCTGCGAAACACGAGATTATTTGTAAGTGCAAAGCAGGCAAGTATGGGTTTTGTCAGTCAAGTCTCATGCTGACGTTCTGCCCCACTGCTCTCCTTCCAACTTAGGTCTGCACTTCCAGCTCCGTCATGGACTCAAGCTTGTTATTTGCTGAAGGCACGTGGAGGAGAAGGGAAGGAAAAAAAAAAAAAAAAAGGCAGTCTGCAGGAACACATCAATCCAACACATCAGATTGGTATCCCAAAGGACATCCAAGAGGAAGAAAGTCACTGGTGGAGTTTGTTGAGTGTGATGTATTTGTGGCAGACCTTTCTCCGATAAAAGATCCAGCTCCTCAGCAGCTGAAGACACTCAAATCTGATTACTATCCTATTCTCCCGCCTTGTCAGACCTCCCTTTCTTTTCACACCACAGCCTGAAGATGCCTGCTGTGCTCTCTGCCCTGGATTTGTGCAGAGAGCTCCTTGTGCGTCTCAGTAGTACAACAGCTGAGATCCAAGCTAACCAGCACACGCACGTCACTGAGCCTGCATCATCCGAGTGGCAGCTGTAGGGGAGACTGTCTCACCCTTTTCAGACTGTGCTTCAGGAACAGAGAAACGGGTAAGCCCTCATATATAGCAGTGCTTGCACTGCGTGTGAGGCAAGGAACCTTCTGGAAGAACACGGAGGCCTTACGTTCAAGGAGTGCCATATGCTGTGCCCCTCCAGTTCAAAAAACGCAGCATGGTCCAGGTCTGCAGCACCAAGCCCCGGTGCTCAGTCACACCGATCCAAACTTGTCACAATCAGGGGAAACGCTGCTGCAATGATAACACATTATTCAGGGAAAATGGCACTGCTACACCGAAAAGCACACGGGCTAGCCTGTACCGAAACCCAGGGAGTGTGCAACACTGGAAAGAGAGTTTGCAAGATCGACAACAGTTTTAAGATGGGAATACATAAATATCTAGTTTGCCACAGATAAACTGTTCTCCGCACATAGTAAGCCTACTTCTCTGGTTAAATGTCATGTGTTTTTTATATACATAAATATATATCTCCGTATGTATACAATGGATTCAGCTCACTTCAGTGCGAACCCAAACACATGAACCTATGCCGAGCTTCAAGCTCTCTGTCAGAGCTCCCAGCCTAAGGCCGGTCAGGTCGGAGCCCTCAGCGAAAGCAGGCCGCCCTGGCATGGGGCTCAGAATGAACTCAGCCACACACCACAATGCACTAACTGTTTCCTGAACGCTTACACGCTTCCTTTCTCCTTTAGAAACACACACGACAAGCAACTAACAAATAATGCCAAGAGCTTTTAAAGCACCAAGGTTAAAAAGGAACATTTCAGCAATTGAAAAAAACCCTCAACTACAGAAGTTTTGAAAAGCCACAAAGAGCAGCTTTTTTTGCAAGCAGGCATGGTAATTCACCATCTGAAGGCATCACACCTTTCAGGGAGAGCAAGAGGCGGAGGTGAAGGAGAAGGAATCAAAACCCAGACAAGGCCCGTAGCAGTAATATTCATCCCCCAAGTACTGCGAGATACACTGGGGTTCTGTTCAGCCACGCGGTAACTGCCCATCATCAGGGAAATCTACAGTGCTTGCCCAACGGTCAACAAAGAGGGCTTTTATGCTATTTTAAACAATCTGAAGTGTCTCAGTTAATGGAAGACCGGGCAATTGGCCCTCAACTATTTCTAATTGACTGGAATGATGGATGAAGCTAAAGGGAAAGCTGACCCACTGAACTTTTCCATACAAAGCTAAAAAACTGAAGGAGATTGTAAACAGTTTATAAGAACGAGAAGTGGGAGAGGCAGAATCCCAGAGGCTTTGCTCCTCTCAACCTGCTGTTGTTTCAGACGAAGGAAAACAAAGAGCTTCAACTCAGAGCAACAAACAACAAAAAATACAGGGAAGGCCTAAACAAATAGGGTATTTTCCCATGCTCTCCTCCCCTTTCTCCAGTAGCTACTTAGCTCAGCCATGCAAGCTGGTCCTTTGAATCAGAAAGGGCAATTTGTCACTTTGACAAGTAAGACGTCACTCAGGGCTCTTGCCCTGCTTTTCAGATTGACAGGGTGTTAACCAAAGATGTCAAGACATTACATCTCAGTCGACTTCAACAGATGTGACAATATATGCTTAAAACTTAAGTGTTAATCAGTCCCACTACACTAAAGGTAACGCTCAGCAAATCACGCATGCCCATTGATTTTCAGAACAAAACAATCACTAGGAGCTTTTGCACTGGAAAAGGGCAATCCTGCTGCAATGGGACAGAGCCGTCTGCTGACCTAAACAGCTCCAAGGAGGGAAGAGTGAGGACACACATCCTCCAACTAGGGAAGTGGAAGCATAACAGGTTCAAATTCACAGCACCTATCTTCAGGCAGTGTAGAGAGGTATCCAAACACACAAGAACTTAATTCTTCCTCTTTAGCCAAAAAGAAGAATAGGAGCTTCAGAGCACGGTTCGGATCTTGCACAGACTAAATCACCTCCTTGGGCACATCCAGTTCTTGCCACCAATTCTGCAGGGAAATGACATCAAGCAGTTCAAGAAAGCATTAGAACTGGGGGCTGAACCCAGGACTCAAGAGTCTTGATGTTAAGAAGTCTGTGGTAGAACCCAGAACTGGACGAAGGTATCAAAGTTCATCATTCAGCCCCTTAGTCACAAGCCCTTTTTCTCCTCCAGTGGTTCAGCAAGATCAAGTAGTAAAATAGAGGCATAAATCATTATTTTTAATATGAAAATGATAAAGGCAAAAAGAAGAAAGAACACCTGGCACACACAGTGTTAGGGCTAGTCCTATTTCTCTTAGCTGTCAACAGCATGGCTAGTGTTTATCTGGAACGTTTGCCCATTAGGAAACCATACTATATGAGCAGGAAATGACTGTTTCTCACCAAGATTCGTACAGAGAGTTCACTGTGATTTGCCAAGCTACCTCCCAAAGACAAACACAAGGCAAATCTGCGTGCCTAATCTTTGACCAAACCCAGAACAGATCCGACTTGCTTCCTCTCTGGAGTCTTTCAGATAAACCAGCCAAGGCTAAATTAGGGAGATTTTTAGTGGGATGAGGTTACATCATGGATTACAATTTTCCAGCAAGCTTTTTCCTTCATCTCCACCTGCTGCCTCTACAATGCTGGCATTAAGGGTGGTGCGGGATGACTCATTTGTACATTCCTTTCTGCTAGACAGGCGTTCAGCCTTCATTTCTTCTCAGCCCCACAGAGTTTGGGTCATAAATTAAACTGATGCATGTATTACTAGATGTCAAGTCCAGAAACTTACATGCACATAGGAGTCAGAAGTACAAGCTAGGTCTTTCATCTAAAACAAAAAAAGACCTATCAGTTTGGCAGAGTACAGCAGCAAGCTTCTTTATGCAGTCCGTGTCCCAGGCTCTCCCCCAGCCGCTTGAACACCTCACTACCGCCTTAAACCAAAATCTGCCAGACTCAGCCTGTCAGTTTTAGGCTAACACATGCACGCCTACTCATACTGCTACAAAACTACCTTAGAGAATTGCTTTTAACTTCAAGGCAAATGTAAACATCTCTGCATTCTTTAAATTATGACCAAGACTGGAACATTATTTGGGCGTCCTAGCAGCCACATCAGATCAGTGTTAAATTTAACTAATTGCCTCACCCATCCACAATCTTGCCTGTAGATCTGACCTACGGAACAAAAATGCTTTTTGTGGCAAAACACACCGCCACAACACAAAAAGCAAAAAAAAAAAAGCGCTTTTATAATCTTGAGGGAGGCAGAACAAACGCAGCACTGATGAATTTTTAAGCCTACATTCCAAGAAAGCAGTTTCTTAAATAAATTATTTCTCATTGCAGGGAATACAAAGTGATTGACAATAAATCTAATCACCCGTCTCGTAAGGAATGTGCTTGCCAATGTCTCCCATTATTAAGCACCAAAGCAGGCTTGCTTGGCACCAAGACAGCAGGACTGCTTCAGTCCAAACAGCTCCCCAAGAGACTACCCATGTTAAATCACATTCTATTTCTTCCCTCTGCATCTCGCCCCCCCCCTCCCCCTGAAAAGCCAGCATCCAAACAAAACATTGCAGGAAACGTGTGAACAGCCCCGAAGCCAGGCCCAGCTCTCAATATTACCAAACCCCAGACAGCAAAAACGTGACAGCAGGAGGAAGCTGTGCGGGCAGTCTCTGGATGACTACAAGTCCATTTGAACACCAAAAGACACAAGCAAGCCAACAAAGCCAGAGGCCGCTCCATCTGCTGTAAATCTTCCAAATGGAAGAGATTCCAGCAGAAAGACAATTTTCCCAAGTGCGATGCAGTTACTATGCTATTTCAACTGCCCACGAGAGTTCACCAATGGCTTTTTTTTTCCCAGTAGTCTGTTTACTTCACACATTCTCTGTTTATTTCCTAAGGCTGAGCTTACAGCCCCTACTTGTACATGGACAGTCCTCCCGCAGACTGGAAAGACAGCAGCGAGACTTGCTAAGCCAGCCTTAAACTAGCAACAAACAGCAGAGAGAGAAAAAAGATGAAAGAGAGTACTTGGATATTAGGGAAATGCTGCGTAAGAACATTTCATCATCTCTGTTTGGCACCCGCATGGTCACTACCAGGACACCCTGTCCAGCTCTCCTGTCCACAGGTGGGGAGGGATGCGGGCAGGCTGCAGTGGGCTCAGAGCACGGCGGACAGAACAGCCACAGAGAAGGATCAGGAAGGTCCCTCATCCAGCTCCAAGGTCAAAGCTATTCGCCTCAAAGACAAGGTGAAGGGGCGATGTGATTACAGTTCAAGTGCCTGAAGGTGTAACAGAAAGTTGATAGTGAACCCTTCGGCCTCACAGATAAAAGGTTTAACTAGCCCCAGTGTCAGGAAGCTGAGGGCTGACAAGACACACATACTTTGTTTTAATTTTTAGACAGTAAGTGTGAGTGGTGCAAGTAAGAAAAACTTGCATGCTAAAATTTTGCTAACCACTTAACAGGTTGGACCTAATTAATTTTTAAAAAACATGTTCCTATTTAATCAGAAACTTGGTAACAGAGAGGTGCTCACGTGCCCGCACACAAGTACTCCCACTTGACTGCTATGCCGCTCTGAAGACTTTCAGTCGAAGAACACATCATCTAAAGCTTGTCAAGAACTCCACCCAGCTCGCCCCCAGGAAATTATACTTAAATGCAATAAAGAGATTTTTGTCAACCAGGGAAGGAGCTAATGAAGGTTCCCCATTCAGTAATAGCTTTGGCTGAAGGAGTTCGCTCTCCTCCCACCAGTGACCCGCGGTGACTCCCCGCCTCAGCTGCGCCAGCAGTACTTCAAGTAAGGCCAAATTGCAAACCAGAGCATTGTGTCACCTCAACTGAGAGACCACCATCACCAAGGAGTGACCGTCTGTCCCACCCCCCAACCTTTGCTATCTACAACACAGCTCCCAAAACCTCTTGTGCCAGCAAAACTGAGGTGGCTGCATAATAGCAGGAACCAATGACTGAAGGAAAGGGGAAAAAGGAAGATATGAGGACCGTTTATCCAGGCACTGCCACCTAGAAAATTCACAGGAAACCACCGAGTCCATTCAGTGTACAGTAAGAATGCTAAATACCGACAGCCAGGCCATTTAGCATGGACTGCTATTAGTGCGTGATGAGCGTGAACCTCAGACAGGAAAAGTCATTCAAGCTAAGGTGGAAGTCATTTGCCCAGAGGTAACTATCTTCACTAGTAAAGTAAAATAGCTCTCAATTTCTTAGTTAAATGTGCTTGGCTTTTTTTCATTTTACATCAGCTGTGTCTAAGTGTTCCACATGCTGGCTGGAAATGCGCATCTTTCTGCGACCACTCCTACTGGCACTGCGTATACAGTCAGCACTCCTGGATTAAAACATCTGAATTGTAAAATCCAATCGCATTTGCTAACCACCCAATTATTTACATGGTATCTTTTTTATTATTATTTCTGATGTGCTTCTGTTTGGCACTTCACCATGGAATTCAAATACGATAAAGGTTAAGACGAGATGCAGACCTAGAGCCAGCAATCTAAGTCACTTTCAAACAGGTTCTCAGAGAGCTTTTCAGAGATCCATTCCTCAACTAAACACACGCAGATAGAAAGAAGAGATCATAAAGGATGAAATTAAGGACTTGCTATTAACGAGCATCAGTCAGAAAACTAGATTCACGCTCTGAATGCTGTACTTCCCTACAGTTGGCAAGGCAAGCTGCAAGATCGCTGTTCCAACCCAGGGACAGGACAGCTCCGTTTCAACTCCCACTCCTTGGTGACATTTTATGCCAGGAAAGGGAATCTTTAGTTTTTCCAGAGGAGCCCTGCCAAGCTGAGGCTGCAAACAGGATACGGTGTGTTAGTAAACTTCTAGCCAGCTTGCTCATATCCCGGCCAGAACTCTTCAAAGTGCCTTATTCCCCACGTACACACCGGCAGCAGTGTCTACCCTGCTTTCATGCAAACCAGTCTCCCGTGTTAGTCTCCCTTCGTTATTTAGGGTTCTAACAGGACACGCCATTGTCATCTGTTGTGGCAGAATATGCGGCATCCAGGTACCCAGCCTTGCCTTCTCTCCTTTAAATAAAAGGAACTGCTTCCGTCAGACCCACTGCCAATACTACCAATTTTGGCAGAAATAAACTGAGTCTTACAGTGAAACTCCTGTAAGTGCATTAGAGGAGCAAAGTTCTCTGTAAAGCATTGGCAGTCCTTGTATCATCCATACACACAGCTGTCTTTCTCAGAGTTCAAATGAAGTCGTTTTATTTTTCTTCCCACTCTTCCCAAAGAATAAACAGCCAGTCATCCCACCCACTTTTTTTTTAACATAGTTGGATAGCCTCGATTAGTACAAATATAGCAGCAGTGAGCCCACCGCCAGCGATAAACACTGCTCGTGCCTCCAGGACTCCCCCTCAGCACAGCACTGGAAACATCCGCAGAAATACACACTAGCAGGGTTCATTCTCCTTTGGTTTTCAGCTTTCGGGCTTACCCTGTTTCTAAGAGGAGAAGGGTGCCTTTTAGTCCCTTCCCAGAGTCCCCAGCAGCACAAAAATATCTCCAAAAAGGTGCTGCTGAACCCATGAGTCAGGTTTGCTGATCTGGACTAACCCATCATTCGTAATGATATTCTTCACAAACGAAGATGTCCTCAAGAGTAGTCTGACAGAAATCCACGACACTCCACAGCTCAACTTGTTAAATCAGGGAGCACAATAGCTACCAACAGACATAAGCAGAGAAGAGAGTAAGTCTGGCAGAAAAGAGATGCAAAAGCAATGCTGGGAGCCAGCAGCACACCAGGAAAAGGTGGGCAGAGGAGAAAAGCATTACAAAATGCACCAGTCTGTCCTGGGAGCGGAAAAACAAAACAATAAAGCATGGCAGGGCAAGAGGAGGGGGAGAACAGAAGAAAATGAGAAAAGACAGAATCCATAAATGGGAAGAGTACATGTCATGTGAAAGCCAAATCAGTGGCTTTCACGTGAAAAAATAAAAAGGGGGGTAGGAAAAGGGGAGGAGGGGGGAAATGAGAGAAATATTTCAGTCTTTAATTTCATCATGTTAACACTGCTTTAGTTCACCATATAAATCTTTTGACGAATAGTAGCTCCGTCCACACACACAGCAATATATTAAGATTGTTTTTCAAACAATACAATGTCATTCTTTGGCTTTTTATGCGGTTTGCCTAGACTACGTTTGCTGCTAAGCTCTCATTCGATGCCTATCTTGTACAGGTACTTACTGACCGGGAAGAGATTCTAAAGCACAAGAAACCTGAACACAAGCCCAGCATTCCATTTTACACAAGCGAACACGCGCAAGCAACAGTACAACGCCTTGCTGGGGGCTCGCTGATCCTTCCACAGACACTCAGGATGAACTGATTGCGCCTGAACTGTTCCATCCCGCCATCTGAGCAATTCCTCTAGGAAAGGACTGAAAGGGTCTTTCCGAGAGCCTCCCCGCGAGCACAACTCCAGATGTGCCCCGACACACCTCCCACAGCAGCAGCTCAGGTCCAGCCTCCCAGCACGGCTCATGGCACCCCACGCAGGAGCTCGGCATCGGGCAGGAGCACTGCCCCGAGCCACGGATACCGGGAAGTGCAAGAACAACACAGCACAAAGATGCAGCCAAATTAATAAATCTTGCTTCAAGGGACGACAGTTAGCAAGTCAGGAAGAGCAAATGTAACCATCTAGCTCTTCAGGTGGAAGACAAAGATATCCATCCTGAACAGCAAATTCTGTCAAACGCCGACACTTCACACACCACAGGCAGAAAACTGGCCTGATCCTACACTTAATTCAATTATCCGTTTCAACAGTGACCAAACACATCAGTATTTACAGCTTCCCACCATTTCTCAGTCCACACCCGCAGAAACTAAATCAACTTCTGAATAAGGAATCATCAGCGACTCCGATCACAGGGAAAAAAAAAAAAAAAAAAAAAAAAAAAAAAAAAAAAAAAAAAAAAGAAAAATATTTTTGCCAAGAAGTTTAAACTGAGTACAGGTCCATTTAGAAAATTAAAGGAAACCTAAGGATAACTGTATCATTCACTTAACAAAAGCCACCCAACATATTATAACAGGCTCTTAGTATACATCTAAAATATGTTTGGAAACCCAGAAAATATACCGGATAACGTGCTTTGAATACCCTCAGCAGTAGACGTTACAGCTATTCTTAATCCTAGCTTTGTGAACCTTGTAGACATAATGCATTGTGCTTTTGGATCCATAATATTTTGCAAAGCACTGCAGTTTGCTGGCTTATAAACATGCCCCGCCAGCTCACTGGGTAGAAAGATTTCTGCTGACTTCATGTATCATTTCAGTTGCACTCATCAGGGATTAATAATTTTCCCTGCTAAGAATATAGGCTGCAAGTACAAAGTAGAAAAGGTTATACATGTGTCTGAAAAGGACTGGTGACAGTTTGATAGGTGATATTTAACTACCCCCATAAAGACATTAAGTATAAATTATACTAATGAAAAACAGGGTCTTTCATTAAAAACGGAAAGGCACATAAACAACCCAGAAGTCACCGAATACTGCACGGCACTGCTTAGAACATTGAATCGTGTCCTGAAATAACCAAATGATTTCTTATTTATTTACTATTCACTATTTATAGGTGTAGTCAGAGAGTTTTTCCTTGAGACAGGGAAACAGCGCATGCGGCAGCTGTTCTCTCATACTGATTTATACATGACCACAGATATTCAAACATTAATAAAAGATGCTTTGTTCTCAACTAATTAATTTCAAAAATCTCCAACTTTTTGACAAGCTGCTGAAGTCCTTCTCTAACCCAGATACCTGCTGCTCGTTAGAAGATGAGACATCTAAACTCGGAGCTGTCTGCTCTCTCCGACCACCGCGAGCACAGTGACTGTCCCCAGGAGGCTCGCCTTCCGAGGGTACGCCGGGGGAGCACGACACAAGGCTACTACTGGGAAACAGACCTCTGCATACAGCAGTTGTGCCCAGCCTCACCGCCCCCGCTCATTCTGCCAGTCATTTACGATACAGGAAAACAGTCAGATTCACAATTAATTTTATCTGGAAGAGAACGTCAAGTTGTCCCGCATTAATGAGGTTTTTAAAATCCCCAAAGAAAAGCTGACAGCAAAAGCCATATAAATGCATACAGCGAACAAGCACTGAAGAGGCACTTCACTATTTCTTTCGTGAAGCTCAAATAGGATATTTAAATTTCAAGTCTTTTGGAAATCTTACTGCTTTTTAAATAATTGATAAAATTGCTTTGTCATCATAAATGCATTTTATACCCATAACTTCTCCGAGAGGAAGCGAGATCATCAGATAAGCCCCTGTATTCTTCGCAGACTTTAATGAAGAAATTCCTCCTCTTTTTCCCAATAGTTGCACACATACCACAAGAAAGAAGGCATTTTTTAATGAAGAGGAGAGTATTTTATGTAACAAGAAGAAGCCGAGAGAAACCATAAAGGGAGACTAATTCAAGCATTTCTGGCTCAATCCTCTACCAGTAAGGTCACATCCCAGCTCACTGGCAATTCTGAAGCACTGCTGTATTTTGCAACGAAGGTGATTTTCCATCATAGAGTATTTGCATTCCATACCTTTATACAGCAGGAAGTAAGCAAATATCAATACAAATTCACATAATTAGTTAAATGTAAGTTTACACAGGTTAAAAAAAAAAAACAAAACCAAAACAAACAAGTTCAGAACAAGTACCAGAGTGACTTGCTTCAAGAACATTGCCTTCACACCTGCAGCAACACCAGAGCGGAAGAAATAATCAGTGAAATCCATTGCTTATAGCATTATGCAGCATTTTGCAGATTCAGCAGTGAAGCAAGTTCAAATGGTCAGTAGCAAATCGCTTTTGTAAACCATTCATACTGTTACTACTAAAAAAGATTCACAAGAGAACTAACTCGTTGTCAGGACCAGGTGGAGAGATTTTAAGATCTGCACCATCAATCACCATCCTACAACACAAGCATTAGTTTACTGTTCTCTCTCTTGGAGTCTATATGATCTCGCTGACAGACCAATGGACTTTTTTCTAAAAGAAGATAAATTAAATGGAGGCTTGTAATTCAGCTGAATTGCCCTGCAGTGTCTATTAACTATTCCATCTACAACGCTCACGTCAGTGCAGCACCACATAGGGACGCAAACAAAGCTGTAGGATATTAAGAGGAAGGCGCTGACAACACACTGCCCGTTCATGCAACAGCTCTCTTTTCGCGAGTGTATGTCTATGCTTCAACACGTAAAATAGCTATATTCAGAGCTGATAATTCCTCCTGCGCACCACCGACGAAGTGTGCTTCTCCAAGCAACGAGACCATAGGCTGCCGGGAGCCGGCCGGGCTCAGCTAAGCGGTCCACAGGGCAATGGTGAAAACCAGCACGTGTTGACATCGGTTACATGTGAGAACGCTGGTGGCTGAGAGACAGCTTACGCATTCACTGCAGTCTGCTCTTCTAAAAGCCTGGCAGCAGTAGTCTAGAGGAGGCAGTCCCCAGCCCATCAAGAGAAATCACAAGTGACAATTCAGGAAAGCACGTTCACTATCCATTCAAGCATGCATGCAAGCTTGGGCCAAACAGCAGATGTGCTAAAAGGTTTTCCCCAGAGAAGAAGTGTTTATTAATTAATATCTACAGAATTAATTGATTCCCCATATGCTCTGCCATGATTCTAACACTGCAGCCCTACCAACATTACTGAAAGGTGTCAGGTGTGGTGACTACCCAGGAAGGTCATCAAGACACTTCAGTTAATCCAAAAACTTAATTCACTTTTTTCTTTTTGCCAAATTCTAAGCATGTCCATCTATGTAGAACTCACGGAAAATGCATTTAAAATCTCCAACCCACAATCACTTCCCAAAAAAAAGCCGACACATGCTCCTAATTCAGATATAAGTGTGGCACATAGCAGAAAAACGGAAGGAAGATGCTGATCTGAGGCCACCAGCTCATCTGCTGGCCCATTACTTGCAGTAACACTGGTGCTCCTTTCCCACACTTACCGTTACACTCCTCACACCCAACTGTTCCTAGTAGCTGGTGCCACTACTACCAAACTAATCTTTACATCCACGTAGCCTCTCCTCCGACTCCCTTTCCTCAGTGCAGGAGAAGTATTTTTGGATTCTGACTGCATCTGGCACAAGTCTGTACAGTGACATCATTTTTCCAATGTTATCAATCTCATTGAGAGACTTCATTCATCACACGTCAGTGTCAGCTGGCAGGGTCCTCGGGTCCGGCCATTCCTGGCGCAGTCATCCCCCCAGGCCTGTCCGCGCCAGCTCAGGCTGCAGCAGCAGAGGAGGGAGAGCCATCCTACAGCCATCCTCTTGTACACACGTGCTAGCACAGGTTGTGCCTTCTCATCCGTAAGGACAAATTACTCACCAAGACGTTCCTCCTGCACTGCGATGCCGCCTCTCCCGACCCCATGGATGCACCTACACAGGCCAGCAGAACCCTCTGGCAGCTGAAGGGAGAGGTCAGCACCCATCACAGCAGGCTTTCTAGCAGATTCAAAGGCCTTTAATGTTTGTTTAGTCCAGGTCTCCAATTTCAGCATTCCCTCACGCACACAATACCCACTTAGAAACTTGAACACCAACAGCTGTAATTACCGCACCCAGTGGTGAACCCAGACCGCAGCAACAGCATCCGTGACGCAGATGAAGCTGGTTGCCCTGGACCCCTCTCAGAAAGATTCTGAAGTCAACATCTATAGTAGAAAAGCACTGTCCCAGCTAAACGAAAGCACTGCGTTCCAAGGTTTTACTACCGTAGCACCAGTACACCACCACGCTGTCTCCTGCGAGCTGACCAGGCCCGAGGACCAGACATTTGAGCGTTGTTCAGACAGAAACTGCTCTCGCACCATCAGAAAGGTCTTGGGTGCAGCCACAATACCATCCTTAAGACCTCAAGAAAATGAAGATGAAAACAGCCTAGCTGCAGAACCTCAACAAGAGGATTCTGCTGCAAGAAACGGTTAAAGCACGCCATAAAACCCCCATTTATTAATATACACAGTTGTGATTGTAATATGTTGCAAACTAGCTTCCTACAGAGGAAGATGCCGCCAAGGTCATGCTAGTAAGAAACTGAAGGGGCTGTAGAGCGGGTTAGTATCACATTCCTAAATCAGAGGCCTTGCTAGTAATCGTTTCTTTACAAGTATATAACAACTAGAAAAAAAATTAAAGCTACCGTCAGAGAATAATGTTTGCCGTGAAGCAGCCGGCAAATGAGAGCCAGCAGGATCTACGCTACCTGCTGCAAACACATTTTCGTTTTGTACTGGGCATATGACAAGCCAGGCTTTGGAAGTGATCAGTATGAAACATTAGCACACAAAGCGGTGGTTAGGAATGCAGCAAATGAAAAAGGTGGGAAGACTCCACCTGCCTGGGAGAGCTGTTTCTGAAAGATTTGCAACGTGCCACATGGAAGTGGTACAGCACTTCATCTTTCTGAGAGATAGCAGATCTTGCTTAAAGCTACAAACCACTCCTCTTTAACTCAGAATATCTGCCCCATCCGATGATTAAATCCTTTGACATTTCGTTTAGGAGGAGGTATTTTTCTTCCAGATGCTAGTAAAAAGCATACGACAACAAAAGTGATAAGTGTTCAGTTTCCAGCCACTTATCGAGCATAAGCCTACACAAAGGATTTGAAGAAGTGGTAACCACACTACCCACCACATCACGTCAACATAACCTCAGTAACCCCCTTCTGTACAGACCGAGCACCTATTTGCTCTTCAAGGATCCAGGCTTCAGGGGATCTTTTGCATGCCCTTTACTTTGTTTTGGTTCACTAGCCTGCATGCAGATATGGAAGGCTTCTTAAGACATTTGCTGTCCACCTGGAAGACATTAATGATTAATTTCCAAGCAAATCAAATATAGATAGCTCTTGGGCTTTCCTCTATTTCTTCACTGCTTTCTTTAAAGAAAAAAGAACAGACACATAATGTAAAATCCAGCTACAGACATTAAAAAATTGCAGTATTTTTCAGCCTCAGCACAATAGCTGGGGAGTCAAAGGTTTTAATCAAAACCATGGATCAGGAGAAATGATTTCAAGCACGTGAAGCGCCTGCCAGATCAAATCTTATCTTCTGTCATACAAGGTAACCATTATACAGTGGATTAATTTGCAAACATTATTTTAACCGGGATTTATATAAATCAGACTAGGTCAAAGACGTGAAGATGCGATTTGTGCTGCCAGCTTCACCCCTAGGAGCAGAGATGCCGAGGAGCGAGTGAGGGCTTGTACAAGTCCCACGCCTGCAGAGCCACTTCAGCTGGTGGTGAGAGACTACCCCACCAGGACTCCCCGCCCAGTCCTTGAAAGATGTCGTGGTCATTCCTTCATGTCTGCAGCGCAGCTCTGGGAATGGCTAAACACAGCCCAAAAGGCAACTGACAACAGAAGCAACACGCACGCGCTTCGCAGCCCCGCAGACAGCTCTTGCTCTAAAGGTGTCTCCGAGGGGCCCACCCCAGCAGGCCACGAGACGCTGACGCATCTCAACTGCCGGAACGTGAAAGCATCTGACAAAGGGAGGGGAAAAATACCAATTCGGGATTAGTGAAAAAGGAAAAAGCCACAGCTACATTTTCATTTATCTGTAAATCCACGGTTTGCGCAGTCAGTGGAACCAAGCCGTTTGATTTAGCTTCACCTCACCTATCAGCCTCTCTGCTCCTGAAAGGGAAAATATCGTTCAGGTTTTTCGAGACAGAGTTAAAAGGAACTTCCTGCAAAGATCTCCCTAGACAAAAAGCGCCAGTGACTTCTTGCAAGATATAAATATACCAAAAACTCTCAAAAAGTTTCTGACTCCAACTTTTGCTCTCACAGTAGAGGTTGTCAGATGAGTTCTTGATGTCTTTTGTAGTTGTACGTTACCTGGAGGCTGACTGTAGGAAAACACAGCTACAGCTTCTCAGAGTAACTCCTGACGCAAGTACTCTCTCCTGAAGGAAAAACAATCCTCTTTTGAAATAAAATTATACCACTGGTAAAGCAGAGCAATTACTCTGGAGTGAAGCCACTTTTAATGATAATAATAATAAAATCCACGCAAGGACCTCTGTAATGTATAAAATTTACACTGGAATAGACTACACAGACCAGCATAGCTATCCTAACGCGTCTGTCTGGGATTTTTTCCTTAGTATAAAGGCTTGCAATAGGCATTCAGGAGAATATATAGGAGAATCTTTGACAACTTGTTTTTTTGTGTATTGTATATATCAAAGTACAAAGAAGAAAAACCACTCAAGAAGCAGCTTTATGGGTGTGCTTAAATGCTTTGTTTCCTGCCTGAAATTTGCCTCCTGATAGAGAAATCCACAATAACAAATGACAAAAGTGTTTTTCCCACCCAGTTACCATTCTAGATCTCCAAGATGTTCTGGGAACAGCAGGAGGTAAGAGTCTTAGAAAAACAAAAATAGCTGGAAGACTAGGGAATGCAAAGTACCACACGGACAGACTGTTTTAATGAGGAAAGGCCAGACAAACACGTACACATAGCATGCAAAAAAGGCAGGGAAATAAAATTGCCCTGATTGATCTGATTTAACACTGCTGAAAACACAATTCATAGCTAGGGGTTTACTAATAGTGTCCTCCCAAGATAGGCTTCGCATGACAGCTGCATTTTGTATCTCTGGTAACACCTTTAAACAGAAACCCAAACCACGCGTAGAGCGCATACAGCAGCATCCACCCCCAGTACTGGTCTGTGCAGTCACAGTCAACTCCCTAAGTCTTTTTTCCTTTGTTCTTTAAAAAAAGAAGGGAAAGATCGCGTCTGTGACGTACCTTTAAGTATCAGAAACTCAGTCAGCTTTTGCAGTAATCTGAATCACTCCTTGCATTTTCTCACAAAATACAAGAGCCTTGTGCAGACTGGATGCTGTATTGCAACAGATAAAGAGGAAATCTGCAGAACTGAGGTCAGGGGTTTTCACCACTGCTAACTGCTGTTCTTTTTCATTGGGAGAGGCAACGGGCTACACATGGTGTGCGTAAAAGAATGAAAGCTAAAGCAAACAGCTTGAAAGTCTTGCTAAATTATCTGTACTGAATAAGAATCAGAAAAGCCATGCTACACACAGAGACTATTAGGTTTGGTTAAGCCAACATACACCGATCAGGAAGAGACACTGGAATACAGCCGGAAGTCCCAGCATGAAAGATTTCCAGTTTAGGATCCAGTCACCAGGTGTGAAGTATTTGGGGTCCCACAGCTGACTGGGGATACAGGAAGAATCCATGAGCATCCCGGTGTAAGGAATTCTGCTGACTGATGGCTCAGGCCTAAAAACCAGTCAAGGGAAAAGAAACAGCAGCTCAGAGAATGGCAAAAACATAGACTGACTTCTACATCTACTCTAACAGCACCTGGAAAACAATGTTATAGACATAATCTAATTAGACAGTATGTCATATATCAACATTTGATGAATTGATGATCTCTACTACTGTATCAAAGAACCTGAGGGGTTTTTTTGACATTTAAGAAAACCAAGAAAGTATTTTCAGAAGTCGCGTGAGAGTCAGTCTCTGATGCTCTCCCTCTAAAGGAAGCAGATGATTGTGCTGTCTTTCCATTGAAAGCCACACTACATTTTCTGTTTGTGGTGTTTATTTGTTAAAGAGAAAGGGGAAAAAAATCCTTTTTGCTAGGGCGCAGCTAATGGTAGAACGAACTACCTCATTCATCTAAATAAAGTCAGCTCTAAAACCTGCAATAACCATTTAATTGCCTACTTTGTTAATTATTTCACTGTTTATCTAATTCATTATGAGCATCTAAATAATAAGCTCATTCAGCATAAGCTGAGATCAGAGGCGTTGAAGACACCTTCTGCTTATTGTGGGTCTGTCCCCTGCAGCTTTATCGGGTTTCTGACGCCCTTGAGACTGTTCCATCATTCCACAGCTCTACACAGCACAGTATTACGAAAACTTCCTCTGTCTCTTCTAACATCAGTTCCTCTATAGACTGTGTGTCTACTTTTGGGATGGTTAGCTCAGGTTTTTCCAATTTTATTTCAGGAAAAAAGGTCACCTTCCAGCATGAACAAGGACAACATTCCCCAAGGGAGAGAACATGTGAATTGCTATGTTATTAATCCACTTTCCCTTTCCTCACCTGCTGTTTTTGAATTCATTATTTTGCATACAGCTGCAACAACAACTGTTCCTGTGAAAATCCGGATTTCTATAAATACATAGTAGTGCTCACTTGGGAAATGCACCTTCGAGAGGGCATGAGGAATTGCAGTTGCACCTCCCACATGCCCTCCATCACGTCCTCCCTCTCAAAAAGGCATGGCACTTGTGACTTCCTTACGAAAAAGACAAAGTGTGTTTGACCTTTCTATGCTTCATTTCAGTTTAGCGTTTACGTAGCTCAGAAGATAGCTACACCTTTTCTGGCATTTTTAACATATGATTAAGTGCACCTCAAACTGGGGTACCTGCACCTTTCTTGGACACGGCAATTGAAGTTAGCACACGTACTGGCCTGAGAGGTTGTACCAGCAGTTCAAACGCTGTTCTCCTCCCCTCCCGAGGAGTGATCCAATCTTCAGGTAGAGTGCAACAACAGGAGCCTCGGAGAAAACTGAAAACGGGAAAGTGACTGGGAGCCTTTTACTTGGTGGACAAGCCCAGGACAACTTCACCCCAAGTAGCAAAACACAACTGGAACAAATCAACACAAAGGTCCAGCCAGGCTTGAGTTCCTACTAAGGGAGTGGTGTTCTCCTCAAGTACTTCCAAACAGCGGTCAGGGTGGGTGGGTGTGGGGAGTCAAGCCTTCAGTACAAACTGTTTATTTAAGTAACTCCTTCTAATCGTCCTTCCTCCCATAGCAGATTTTAGCCATGGAATCACTCACGCTCCGAGAAGAGGTGAAGATGTACCACTGCAACTGCAATTATAGCACAGTTACTAACACCAATCTCTCCATTTCTGAAATAAAAGCTTCTCAAGCTAGTAATGGATTAAACCATTAAAAAGCAGTGAAACTGATTTTCCATTTAGCAATAGTAGAGGAACTGCCAAACAGTTCACCCTTGACTGTTTACCGAGCACCTGAAATGATGCAGATCATTACATCCAGCAGGCACCAGGGATGTTAGCCCGAAGATTTACACAGGAGGCAAAACCCGATATTGTAATATAGCCACAAAAATGTAACTGTACAGTGTATGCAAGCTTTACATAAAACAATATGCCCTTCTGAGAAATTACAGTAATTTGGGTGCGAGAGAGTGAAAAGACTTAAATCTGGCCAAATACTGTTAGGACAGCCAGGGCAAATTTACACAGCACACCAAATGTCAACTAAAAATATTAAACAAAACCATCTTGATCTGTAAATTTTTGCCTCCCAGCTGCTGTGTAGGCACATTATTTAGAGCAGCTGTGTTATTAAAAACAAAAGCCCTCATGCACACACACAATTCTGTGCAGACCTTTGACCTCATGGTGAAGGACTTAGCGTATGTTTAGGCCAGCAGAACCTACTTGACTAGTGTCCCAGATTCAGCACGGAGAGGAAAATTCATCTACAGCGTAACTGTTACATGAACATGGCTTCATTTAAGTCAGGAGCCAAGTCTGGCTCATGCAGCCAATGCACAATTAAATATCAGGAGAGCAAAATGTTGGAAGGAAAAGAAATTTCTCAACTGAATGTTATAAACCGGGATAAATAAACCACAGCGACAAGGGGCATCTCTGAAATACAGCTCTATCACAGTCAAGCCATAGATTCTCAGCCACTTCACAAAACTAAGAAAAAACCGCGGTCACTTCCCACTTGCAGATGGGAGCCGCACACTGAATGCTACACAACAGCAGACATGAGAATCGCGCTCTTCCCTTTTGAGCCACTCCTGTACCCCGGGAACCATTCTTACCTTTCCAAAAACTGATTTTTCACAAACTCATGTGATTTACTTTCAGTCTATTTCTTAACATCTCTTTCAAAAGATCTTTGAGCAACCTCAAACAGCCTGGCACGACAGCAGCTCCCCTACAATGACAAGGCCAACCTGAGCAGAAGCTTAGTGATGCAGGACGCCTGCCATCAGGAAGCCTCATTCAGCCGTCACCTACACCAGCACGGCTAAGGCACAGCTCTGCGAAATCCACGTCACCACAACAGAACAAGTGAAGGAACACAATGCTTCTGCCCGGATAAAGCCATCAGAAGAAAACAAAAGTCAGAGGGGGGAAAAAAAGATCCAACTGCAAGCTTTCATTGTTTTTTCTGGAGTGTTATACTACTCTCCCCCACGTACGAAATGGTTCAGGAACCCACACAAACACATTCAAAAACACATATTTGAGAAGACAGAAGCATATAACAGAGTTTGTCCCGGAGGCATAAAACAGAACTGGGTCAGAAAATTGGGTAACATTTGACTTGCTCAGGCCAACACAATCAGGCAAAAAATGAAGTTTTGATTGGATTATGGCCATGCTGGCTTGAAGCAGTTATCTCCTACGCCGACTTCAGTGCTAAACGCCGTGAGCAACGACACTATCGTGTTCCACATTTTGAAGAGGATGTGCTTGGTTTCATCCCTTCACGTTTGCACGTGCACAGTGTCCCTCCTTCCCCCACCAGCAAAGAGCAAAAACCTTTCATAACCTTTTCCTGAGCTTAACTAAAAATCACCCAGTACTTGCCAACAGAAGCAGGAGCAGAGCAGACAAACGCCACCTCAGAGCGGGCTCTCGCACCCCCTTCTCTTGCAACACCCGCCTTCGCCCGTGCCGGTACGGCCGTTTGGGCTACCCCGTGCCCTGGGTACGAACGGAGCCCCGACCTTCCTGCTTCTCGCCATTTATATCAAACCATTTTGGAATATCACAAGCACCTTAATATGAGATGACTTCCCAGAACGGTTAACCCTGCACTTACCTATTCCAAAATTTACACTGTTTCTCTACTGCTAGAAAGAGTCCCAGGGGCAGAAATTTTCAGGTCTGTTCCTGTCCACCATTTCTCTGTAATGGGCTTTCTAGTCCCTCCTTTTTTGTTTTTTATTTTTCTCTCAGAGAGGAGGCAAGATTTATTCCCCCACAATTGCTGAATCAAGACAGCTAAATAGAGAAAAAAACCCCAGAAAGCAGTGGGAGGGTAGCGAAAGTGGATAAACACGGAGGTGAAAGCACAAGGGTGGGACCCTGCTGGGAGCCAGCGTAAGAGCTATTAACACCACGCAGTGGAAACCGTGTTTAGACAAACCCTGAGGATACACATCTGGATGGGATTGAGAGAAGTGACCTTGCTAGAAAGCAGGGACAACAACAGCTCTCCACTACGGCAGGAGATGTCCCAAACAAAGGCCTTGTTTTCATTCGTATTGTGTAACTTGCAATAATTCAACCACCTTTCAATAGTACTTTACAGTTCACAACCACCACCTTCTCTACGTCCCGAGTTCAAAACCAGCGTTCATTTTAAAGGCTACTTATTTTGTAGAAGAAGAAGCCAACGCACAGACGAGCAACAGGTTACCCACCCCCAGCATTGCAGTGCCTCCTGTTATGCTGAGCCTACGGCACACGCTGGTTGTCAGCCCGGCAAGGAAGTGTCAAGTGCATCAGTGTCTGACAAACAGACTCTTGTTTCTCCCGTCATCCAAAGAGGAGACTCCAGTTCTTCAACTTTGCAGGCCACTGAAGAGTTAGGCTGATAAACTTTATTCTTTTTGTGCGGCAGATTTTGTGAAATGTCCCACAAATGGAAGGTTGCCCCGGAACTCCTTTATCAGGAATTTCAGCAATGCTGAACACAGATGTTGTGTATCATTTTAGGCTCCTGCTAAAACGCAAAATGTCGCTGGACTCAAGGATGAAGGATTTCACATGGGACTTCAAACTGCAGAACTCCCATGACCATTGACTGCAATTCCCTCTCACGGCAATGAGAATATACCAGCATTAAAGAGGGAAATGACCAAAGCAAAAAACTCTGCAATCCTCTGACATTTGCTGGCATGACGTGCCTGGCTAGGGTCCCGAAGCCTTTCTTCATCTTGTCCTCTTTCCTCATACTTTTTTCCCTTCTATTTAGCTACAATTCACATGTTTTTGCTAAACTTTTCCCAAGCTTTCCCCATGCCAAACGCACTTGCTGTCCTCAGTATCTAGTCAATTTTCCTAAATTCTCAACATCAGCTACCCTTTCTGTACACAAACAAACCACAGCGGTTCTAATCTCCTTTGATATTTTCAAACAGCATTCTCTCTCTGCCTCGTTATTGCTCGTCCTACCTTAGCATCTGATGCCCAACATCCATCTCCTCCAGTACATGCCTGAAGTACTTAGCCTCCCATGTCGTGAGTCGGAAAAGCCAGCTCTTCGACCAATACATCCGCGTGAGCCATTTCTTCCTCCCCTTTCACAACAACCTTTTACAACCATCGAATGCAATTCGCAGGAGCTCTGCCTCAGAGTTTTTATTACCAGCCCCTTTCAACCTAAGGCACCGGGCCAAAATAAACCATCTCGTTTAGTAGTCCTACAACCTTCTGTCCACCGCAGCCATTCTTAGTGTACCCGGGTCTTCTCTGCACCGTGTTCTGCTCATTTTCAGAGAGGCACAGGGAAAAGGATGCAGAAGTGGGACACCCAACTCCACCAGTGGCATAAAGGAGAGCCCGGGGAACAAAGATGTACAGCAACTGACCCAACGGCATCCAGCTACAGAGGCAAATAGACATGTTTATCTTCTTTACAAGAAGCTGTATGACCTGTAAGTGTTCAAGTCCTGGTTATTTGTAGAGTCTCAGTTCCAATTCCACAAAGTCTAACCTCAATTTTTGCCAGAAGTTGCTCTATTAATAGCAGCTTCTTTCCTCCTGGGCAGTATCAACATGATCATCTCCTCAGACTCTTTAATATGGGCTAACAACAAAGGAAGGCAAAAAGCAAACAACAAAGCAGACAACAATGCAGCTTACAGAAGTTCTTACCTTTTAGTTGGCAAGCAAGTGAAAATGCCATATCTATGAAGGTACATCAAGTATTTTCAGAAACACTCCCTGTCCCACATTTCATATTCCTACCTCCTGAAAGAAGCCTTTTCCATTGGTTTAAAGTCCTGCAGTTCAATCTCAACACTAATATGAACTCTTCAAGTATTTTCTCCTCTTGCAGATCATCCATGTGCTTTTTAAAAAACTTTTTTCTCAAAAAATTAAGAAGTTCTCCTCTAGTCTCCCAACTGAAGCCAGCTCTACATACACCCATAGGTCAAATCTCAAACCCTGCTATTTCTTTACATTGACAGGAAGAAAAGCGTGGCTGTCATAACAAGTACAAAGCCTAAAGAATTCTCCCATGAATCCTGCTTAGACGAACAGTTGGAAAGCACAGCATCACTCTTGTAGATCTTCTAGTCTTTACCGCCAATTTCGACTGTCTGTTGTACAGGCACGTACACGCTTCTCTTGTGAAGGCTCTTTAGCTCTTTTGTAGCTCACCAGCTCGCTCCTGCTTTTACTTTGTAGTGATCCTTCTGGGTAAAGCTATTTTTTTCTTCTTTGCATCCTTGCTGCTGATTTCTGTGTTAATTAATCAAAGACGTGGTTCACTACGAGCAATCATTCCTTGTTACTACCCGGCTCACCACAGCACTGGTCTCGCCATCTGCTGTGCTGGTGAGGCTGGCTTCTGCAAGAGGATGGCTGGCAGGCTGCAAGGCGGGCGGCCAAATAGCTGCTGGCCTAACGTCATCATCATCCTTCTCCGTTAAAAATACCACCTCCTTCTCCCACAAAAACAGAGCAATTGTTCAACTGAGCCATCCAAATCACTCTACTACTTTAGCGTGAAGATACATCCCAAGCATTGAAAGAAAACGTTTTTGCGTTTGAAGGATGTCAGGGGTCGCATACAGAAACCTGCCCAAATATTTCCCCGTGCTGTCGGAAAGCCAAGCACAGAAGAGCAGCCAGTCTGACAGACTCACAGGCCCGTACCAGTTGTCTACAGCAAAGAGCCGTTTTATTGGTCAAAAGGGTGGCTTTGCAAGTAAGTTATTTATGTAGCGGTTGAATGATACCTATAAAACTTTGAGTTGATGCAGATGAAGTAAGTCACTAGGCAGCCCTAGTTTTACTGGCTTGCTTTTTTCCAAGCTTAAAATTTTTCTTCTTTCTAGTTTATCGGGCAACATTTTCAAAAGCACACAAGTTCTGCTGACACCCACTATTCCTCCCACCAGTGTAGGCAGACGCACATCTGGAAGGAACGCAATCCTTTACAGTATGAAAGTATTATTTCGCTTGTAATAAGCAAACAAAGAAACCTTAAAGTAAGGAGAGATTTCATCTCCCATGCACAGGAAGCCATGAATAGGGCAACCATGGTCTAAGGCGGCCATAAAAGATGGAGCAGAGCATTTTAGAACCGGCTTCCACAGCAGCACCTATAGTCACTCGGATGCACAAGCCAACGCATGGCTAGCACGCAGCAGAGCGAGCCTAAGACCGGCTTGTGCTTCAGCCAGCTTCCGTGTGAAACCTCCAACAGCAATCCACTTCCTAAAACACGTCACCATCTTCTCGTGCTCCCAGCCACGCAGGGGCCAGGTTCCTCAACATGGTAATGCAAAAACAGCACAGAGGACAATTACCTTAACACGGTTGCATCAAGATGATACAGTATGAAAAAAGTCATATGCCCTGGACGTTTTGTCCTATAGTAACACAAAGTATTTTCCATCAGGACAAGGGCAGTCTTTCTGTAGCAGAGTATGATTTCAAGGAGGGGTAGGGGGGAATGTTTTTCAGTTTCTGAATAGAAAAAAAAAGCATTTATAGCTATTTCTTTTGAAAAAGGACAGTTGAGACCAATACTGTTGTCTACTTCAGAGACCTTTAAAGGACATTTTGTAATTTCAAGCCAAAGCACATCAGTCTATCATGGGGAGGGAAGAGGAAGGAAAGGGGAAAACAGTTTCATTTCCCCTGCCCATCTGAACGTGCATCAAGTGAGCCTCTCAATAACCTCATAAAAATGCGCAAGGCAGACAGAAAAGAATTCACGATGCATTTAGAATTTATTGACTTGGCCTGGTCATACATTTGATAACATATCTTGCTGTTGGTATGGCACGTGGGGAAAATAAAATTAAAGCTCATCTGTGGAAACTGGCAGGCTTACTTTAAATGGAACTTAAAACCAAAACAAAGCAAAAAATCCCGGACCTCTCTTACCTCTTAAACACCTCCAAATTAGCCATATTTCCTCTACAGTTTCTTAAACCAGAAATGGCTCCAAACCATTCCTGATGCTAGACACGAGCAGAGCAGGTCAAAGCTAGTCACCTGCCCTTTCCTCCTACAGGTGAACGTGGCCAGCGGAAGCTTCACGGACAGGAGAAGCACTCGGAACTACTAACTGAAAGAAGCCTGGTATTTCATGTCCTTCCTATGTCAGTTTGACTCTGCCTTATTTATTACCTCCCTCTTGAGCAAAGTCCCAGTATTTTGTTTCAGGGTGAGGGCAGAGATATTAATTTACTGGGGGTGGTTTAAGCCAAGAGTCGTCTGTAAAGCACGGATCCATGATCTCTGGCTTTCTATCACGCAATCCCTCTTTTCCCCAGTCCTTCCCCATCACACAGCCAGGATGCCGGCAACTTTCCCACCATGACTTCTGCAATGATGGCTTTGTATGGCAAGGGACCACGCCACTAGCTCCCACTGAAAAGGCATCCGCGCCTCTTAGGGAAGCTCCGTACTCACTTGAATTACTTGTAACCCTGGTGGTTCTATGGAAGACCTTCAAAACCCAAACCTCAAGTTGTCTCAAGGCTCAAGTGCAGAAAATATACAAAGAGACATGAGATGCTTTAATTTCTTTGTGCTTTTTTAACTCTTCAAACTTAGGTCAACTTCTCTTCTGGACTTGGGTCATTTCTGAGCCCCAGGCTGCCGGCACAGCACACCAACCAGCACACACAAGCAGATCCCAACCTGGAGAGAAGACAAGGGCACAAGAAAATCCAGACACGCTGTTCAGTCTCGCGAGCTGATGTCTGGAGTAAGTCATCTGAATCTGATGGTGTTTCAAGAGAAACAAACTAGAACATCCAGTGGCTTTTTTTTTTTTTTTTTAATTCAGTTTTGAATACTTTGCGAGAAGGGGCTGGGGAAGCCTCATGTTGCAATGGGAAGGTTTTTTCTTTACAGCTAGAGAGAAAGCAGCCCAACCATTTACAAAAAAATAAACACAGCGGAAAACAAAAATAGCCAAAAGCTCCTGAAAACGATCAAGCATAGTGTTACCTTGCACTCTGCCTCTTGATTAAGGAAGAGGTTTGGGATGCTTCAAGGGTACAAAATCGTAGTGAGAAAGCCACTACCTCGGCACTGACAACAGAAGAGCAGAGCCTGCTGTGGGGTCAGTGCTGAAGGGTGCCAACCCCAGCGGCCTGGCCCCAGGGGGTTATCGTTGTTGCCTCCTATCCAATGCCGTTTCACGCACCACAGCACACATTTTAGCTGCTAATTCAACTCTCCAGACAAAACCGGCAAGAGAAGAACACGGATCGTTTCTCCACAGACCTTGATTTTAAACCTACACTCATTTATTTATGCGCAGCAGTGTTCACACATCCATCCCCAGCAGCCTCTGAAACACAAAGCTCAGAACCTACTAAGGCTAGCATGAGCCTGGAGACGTAGATTGGAGTAGGGCCCATTTGAGGGGAGAAAAAAAAAACCAACAACAACAAAAAAACAACAAACACCCCCCCCCAAACCCCACACAATAAACTACATGGGAGATGATGATGTCTCAAGGCATGTAGCAAGTCTCTCCTACTGATCACCATGCCAGTTTTTCAACTGAGCCACAACTGAAAAGCCAATTTAATAAATACCTCTCATGTCAACAGGCAGGACCCCACCAGGCATCAAGAAATGTTGCAGCTCAGCAGAAAGATAATGCAGTGATCATTGGGTGGGTATAATAGAGGGATTATTTTACAATTACAGCAACAATGAAAAAGCAATTTATACAGTAACACACTGATGTACTGGCAAGTGCCTGTCCAAGGGGATTAAATAAAAGTCTGACACAGACTATAGACACAAGAATGTCTTTAGCAAAAGGTTTATGAACTTCCCTAGACAGTCATATTTCTACGCGATGTCTCTTAAAGATGGTATTTTGCATTTAGATCCGTTTTAGATAACAGAGGCACAACACACAAATAAGAAATAAAGTACACTTAGAGAATTATTTAAGAAAAGCAAAAGCATATATGAAAAGGATACGTCACTTTTCATTGCTTCAGAAGACATACTGCAGTAGCCCCCAAAATATCTTTATTTCTTAGGTTAAAAATTGTCAAGATACCCCAGAGGTGACACCAGTAGGTCTTGGGAAGTCCCTGCTGCTGCAGTGGCTCTATCAGAGCACCTCGGAAGCCCTTAGCAGGGAATACTAAGAAGCGACCACGAGGGAGGACAGCTAGCCAGGAAGACCAAGTAGATCGAGAGAACGGTTCACAATGTCCCATGCTGCTGAAGCAACAACCCCAGTATACTCTGCAAAAGATCCGCTTAACAGAAAAAACTTGCAAGAATAACCTGGAGGTAGATCAGGCACCCTTCCAGAGCAGGGAAATCCAACCGAGAGGGGGAAAAATGTGTTTCAGAAGAGAAATTTGGGTAGTTCAAAGGGAGGACAGATGAACATTTTTACAAACCACAGAGCTTTTAGCTCTGGTTGATTTATTAAATGGGTCGTCCTCTTTTTACTGTCACTTCAGGCAACAGTTAAATTATTCAATGAGTTCCAGTTGACTATGTTGTTTCTAAAACACTTGGGCCACCTCCAGGGGAGGAAGACAAAAGGCAAGGAGGAATAAAAACATGTTTAAAAGCTAAAGAATTTAACAGAAGTGGGTCCTATCAGTTTATGAGAAGTCTCGGGAGCAGGGAGTATTTGTGTAAGCCTTCTGCTAAGGGAAGTTGTACCACATTGGCACTGCCCACGACTGGAGATGTGCAGCTCAGCTGGAAAGGTGGCAAAACGAAGAGAGCCTTGGCCTTCTAATACTAGTACAAGGGTGGTAAACCTGCTGCTGCTCCAACAAAACAGGATACGTGGCTTCAGCCTTAGGGATATCAACCATGTGTTTGGAAATAAACACATGCTTTTCCCCTGGAAGTTTCCCATCCCTAACACAACCGTCAGAGGACTTTCTCCTGCAGTCCAGCAGAGTGAAGAGATGTTTTCAGGCAGTCCTACGGGGCTTAGAAAATGCAGCACTTTTTTGCCAGCCCAAACCAGAGTGACTCTAACCGGACAGGGAGATCAAGAATGAAGCCAGTATGTAAGTGAAGCAAACATCAAACTACCAGGCTAATGAAAACAACATTCCCCTGAATACACGATTTCTGATGGATCACCAGTTCCAGGACGCAACTTCATAGTGGCATGTAATTAATGAAAACACTGTGTAACGCTCATGTGATCAGCGGCTAGTTTCCAGATTTCAGAAGCAGCAGAAGCGGTTGGTCATGAAGCAGCAGAACAGGTCTTGCAAAACTCTTCCTGACCCAGCAAAGAGGCATTTGCTCCAGAAAACAGCAGCTTGCTCGAAGAAAGCCTGTTGACAGCAGGGAATCCTGCTATCGTTTGTGCCTACTCAGCAATCAGAGCCGTTTGCGGGAAAACACAGGAATCAATCAGCATGTCAAGACAAAACCAAATTAAGCAATACACAAAAAAATTAGTATAATCAGAAACCTGAAGGGCCTGGCAGCAACTCACTGAAGCCAAAAAACACACACAGCTCTTCACTTTGCTAAAAAAAAAACCCACCTCAAAACAAAGAAACTGAGACACCAGTGGATAATTTACTCCCTTGACATATTTTACTACTGCTCCCAAAAAGCAATTCCCTTGCAAACTAGATACATATACTTCAAAATAAAACTCTAGCTATTTACGGCTTCCTTTCTCTTTAAAGATTATAAGAAATTTATAGGCATGTCATCTATAAAGACACAATCAGAGCATTTTGACACAAATAAATTACAGGATTCCACATACCAACTAATTCTCACACACAAAGATTAAAACCAGAATGCAGCACTGACACTAATCAGCACTTTGGACCTTTATAAGGATTTAATGTTTTCTTCTTAGCACCTGTGAGAAACTATTATACACAAAGATCCTTTCAGACTTCTCCCAATTCTCAACATCGCTGCCCCTGGAACAGCCGTTCACATCTACTCAAGGTGATCCTGAAGAGGTATAAACGCTACAGCTGACTGCAGAAATACTGCTACCTACCGTCGGAGATGCACACAGGCGTAAGGCAATAGCAAAGCCTGCTCAGGGACAGACCAGGTTCAGGTGTTTGTCACTCACCCTCTCTGGCCTGGTTGTCTGCTCAGAGCTCACCTGCAGAGCAGCAATGACCGGCATTGTCACGCCATCTCACAGAACGACAAAAATTCAGCCCAGAAATTCAAAGGCTACATAAAGCTACCTCTCAACTACAAGTCTGGGGTTGGTTTTTGGGGGTTTGTTCCCCACCCGAAATCACAGGCACACGGAAATGATGTGACAAAAGAATGCTGAGTTTTCTAAATAGCTGATAATCTTGATGAACGAGAAAGCTTCTCAGTTGCCTTTTCAAGTCATCCAGTCTTTCTGGGAATCATGACTTTACGTCTTTAGTCTTAAACTAAATATCCGAGTTATTTAAAGTCTGCAAATAACTATAATACCAGAGAAAGATATCTAAAAGTCAATGAAGGAAGCATATATTTCTCAAGATCACATAAAAATGATAAAAGCCAGCAAAACTAGGAGTCAGAGACAATTAATGGGGGCCCAGACCTGGAGCCCATAACCTGCTAGCCCTACCAAGTACCACGGGGCCAAGCACCAAATTACCTCTCTTTGCCCTCAGGTTACATGGAGAAGTAGTAGTTTATACTCACTGGATTTAGCTCCCATGAAGAATTCCCATTTCGTTCAATTTTTGTCTTGAACCAAAACACTCCATCCCAACTGTTGCATTTTCTCGGGAACCTGATTTGCTTGTTCCTGCTATTATCCTACACAGTTTTTATTACAAAACAGGCAAGATCCTTTTCCAGAAATCTTTTCATTATTTCTTCCTGTGTCTTGATCTGATTAAAAGTTCTTCCCAGCTTTTTCTTTAGTAGCCATTTATCTTTGGTACTGATGAAGTCTGTCCATTCCAGCAAATCCAGGCTTTCCAATTACTGCAGAAATAGCATTGATGCAGGAATTTTAAAAATGTGGTTTTAGTTTGTGCGTGCTCATTGGGATAACTATTAAGGTAGTGTAAGAATTACTCACTACAACTATTTCAAAAGGATACTTTAATAGCTTTTATGTAAGAGAAGTTCAAGTTTCTGAATCACCTATGTAAAACAACCAAATCTGCCTTTTTTTTTTTCTTTTTTAAACTAAGAACATAGTCTTTTTGTTGTATTCCAGTAAAGCTGCTTCATTGTAACCACGCATATTGCACAATGCCAGTTTTCAGGCTCTAGTGTCATTGGGAAATTCTCACTCGAATAACTTCCATTCAGTCCTAGCCAAGAGCATTAGAATACGTATTAAGCTGACATGCCGTTACCCAGCGAACAGCACCCTAACCAAACCATTTCAAACAATCAATGAAATTTATTATACAGACCCAAAATCCAATATTGAGGACACATCTTTGAAGTAATCTAGAATACCATCACTGGGAGAAAATTATTCACTAAAGCCACCTTCTTTTCAGGCTAAGTTATTTTTGCCC
>VYXH01012655.1:383550-398870 GCA_013397275.1 Burhinus bistriatus | reverse complement strand
TATTTTATTTTTTCCCCCCCCCCCCCCCCTTTTTTTTAAAAAAAAGTAAACAAAAATTATGACAGAAGTTATGCAATAGACAGAAAAGAGGCTTATATAAAGTAAATAATGCCTTCTGTTTGCAACAAGCTGAGAGCATTTGGTAAGCATTCCTCTCTCCTCCCCTCCCTCCCCCTCTTTTTTTAAGAGTGACCCTTCCAGTTAACAAATCACGTGGGGGGCTTTCTGGGCTGTGAAGTTTTAGAAGAGATTTGCAGGCGAGTAATGACTCTCTTCTTGGTGTGGCCTCTCATGGCACTGCCGAGCAGGAAAACTGACAGGACATGGTGCAAATTTGACAGTGAGCAGTTCAGACACAAAATGCTGCCTAAACTTGCACACATTTTTATCTTCCTTCTTTAGAACACCAGGCACATAGAGAAGACCAATGCAAGCTTGAGATGCACCAATGAGTAAGTTTAATGCAACTTCAGAGGATTTATAGAGAGCTTCTGTTCAAATAACTCTACCTTTCTCAAGACTTTCAGAAACATCACTCTATCACACAACCTTGAGACAGCCCCCCAAAAAGATGTCTTGCATTAATCAAACTAAGCAGCACCAGCAGACTACCCTCTTTCATTAAGGGGCTGCTAATGGGTTTTTAGTGACGAAGAGCATAGGGGCAAGAATCTGTTCAAGATGAGTAACCTCTCCGTCAGTACCCTTTCTACAGACCAGTTCCCTCAACAAGTCATAGGCGGTCACATTTTCTCCTGACAGTCAGCAGAGGAGGAAGGTTGAGACCCATGAAAGACCCTGACAAGGGAAGTAACTGCTCCAGGGAAAAGGTGGTTCCCATTAGCCTGGGAACAGAGGAGGTTGCCTGCAAAAGCTCCCTGGCAACCAAAGAGGAGCTGCCAGGATCCACTTGCAGGGTTAGCTGATGTACCTACAATTGCTACAGCATTCATGCTTCTGCCTGCCCTTCCAAACTGGACCTTTCAGTAACCGAGGACTCCAAGCTGCCATGAGACCTAACATGGCTACATCTGCTTGTGCAAACAAAGCTACATTAGCACTCCGATGTACGCATAATACCAAATAAACTAGAAAAACAGAGAGAGGACAGAGGGGCCACGGTATTCAAGCAAGATCTTTCAAACAAAAAACCCAACCAGCAGCAGTCAGGACAGCAATCTGACACCATCTCTGACAAGCTTCTTTAAGACACTGTCCAGGAACCAGTCACGAGAGCAAATTCCTAAGTTTTCACCAGCATTCAGGTGATAAAATAGGAGCTTACAAAGAAGGTTTGCTCTCAAAAACTTTCACACAAGACAGTGTGCCTCCTGCCACCCTGCTGGGGAGGGACTGTGGAACCTCCTTTGAAGGCCAGCCTAACTTCCAGCTTTGGAGCGTGTCCCCTTTCCCTTCTTCCCACTAAGTGTTCAGGCTTTTTGATGATTACCAATGTAATTAGTAGCAGTAAACAAGATTCACCCTCTCCTTCCTCCAGTGAGGAATCATGGAGCTGCCTTATGCCCAGGGAGGAAGATGGGGAAAGCCAGGAAGGGAAACCAATGAGCCCGGCCAAAGACACAGCAATGCTTGAGACCCAGCCTGCACACGGACAACCTGGGGAAGAAGCAGAAGTCTGGGGGAAGAACAGATGAAGGAGGAGCAGAACAAGGAGCAGCCAAAAGACAGAGGAAGAATAATTCTGAGGTGAATGAGGGAACTCTGACGGTTGAGGATGAGGATTTTTTTTTTTTTTTTTTTTTTAATCTGCCAGGGAGAGATGGATTTGGAGCAGGTAGGAGGGCTTGCTGCACAGAAGCATCACACATTTATCTACAAATTTCTCTCTCTATCCAGCAGAAACAGATCAGATGCCCTATGTGTGTGCAAAAACCCCTTACATCTGTACTTTGCGGACGATGTTTACTACATCTGTTTCACTTGCCATGTTTCTTACCACCTAGTGAATCCACAGGGGTAAGCATCTGGAAGCATCGCTGTTGCTGGCAACACAGATACAGCTAAAGGTCCAATCTTCAGCCCCAGAGCCACACATGCTTCCTGGCACATCGCCTGCTTTCATCTAAGTTCACATGGGGCAGGTATTATTTACTTTGCCGAAAACGTTCAGAGACATTTAACCTGCCCAAGGACTGTCGATTTGCCTTCCTGCAGGGAAAGGGGACGCAAATTAATCATTATAAAGAAAGACCAAGAAAGTCCTATAGCTCCTTCTCCTCTCTGCTCAGTGAGGAATGTGCCCAGCTGAAGAGATTCCAGCAGAAGCAAATACCCTGAGCTCTTAGAGATAACAAGAAGGGGGAGTGAACAGGGGGCACACCTCTCCTGGTCCAGATCCCTGAACAGAGCAAGACATTACAGGATGTCCAAATATACCTTTTCTCTTTGTATTGCTACTTTATGTTATCTAAGAATCATACAATGTTATCTAGGATTCAAATCAGCAGACTTACTACTTGTATCATCCCAGATTTTGCACAAAGAAGTCTTGAAAATCATGTCACTCACTGGGAAAGAGAGAACAATCTTTGGTTAATTTGTCCCAAACTTCAGCGTAACTTTTTCCTGACATCCTCTTCTCATAGAGGGAGTCGGCAAACACACAGGATGCCAAATTAGTTCCCCACAGCTGTGCTAGCACACTTTTCTGTAAGTAACGCACCAGAGCAGGGTTCCCCAAGACATGAGCTGGTACCAAACCCTTCTTCAGCCTGATGATGGGCTCTCAGGGCTTGTACTGACTCTCAGTGGCGAGAGGAGTCCTGTAGCCTTAAGTATGTGTGAACTTTTAAATTCATTTTTTCAATCTAATAAAAACAAGCCATGCAACATGGAAGGTGGAGAGAGGGAGAACAAATCAGACAGTCCAGGATTCTTTTTTCAGATTCTTTCTCTAGAAAAATAAGTAAAACCAGGGAGCCTTATGGCACAGGAGGTTCTCAATGTTCTTTGTGGACCTTCCAAGTGCAAGAAAGAAAAATAAAGACATTAACCCAGACGGTAACAATGCCAGTGACCACAGCCCAAAAGCCACAGTGCAGTTAAGGTACATCACTGTTACATCAACATCATGCTATATCCTCTTCATAGCAGATGAGAAACACGGAGCTGGAATTATTCAAAACCTCTGGAAATCTCACATCAATTCCAGGAAGAAGTAAAAAAAGGCTTAGCATTTCTCCACTTGATTGGCATCCATCACATTTAAAGGAAGACAAAAAAAAAAAAAATTTGTTTCCTTAAAGTCTGGAAATTTCACAGGGAGCATTTCCCCAGCAATGATCTTCCTACATGTGGCCAACTAGTTTGCTGCCGTTCCAAATGCCTCTGGAAACATCAGCAGGATCTACATACCACAATTAAAAGCTGGCGCCTACTCAACCACACTGCTGAACTACCAAATGTTTGTCCTCCAATTACTGTACAACAACTCCCCCTGCAAAAACGCCCCTCCAGCACCGCATTCTCCCCTTGGCAATAGTCAGGTCTGGAGGTTTGCAATACTTGTATTTCCGAACCAAAACAGTAAAGTTTTTCTAGATATAGTACAATCAAATTAGCTCTTTTACTCAGAAAAGCTTTTAAACCTGTCTTCAAGGCTCTCCTATCACTCCAACTATCTTTTATTGAATAAAAGTAGATCCTAGGAACTTAATTTATGTCCTTCTGGTACAACTGCCACCTGTCTTCATCTCCCACACTCCGACCTGCTAGAGCGGACATTACCATTGGCCGAGGCCTCATCTTCAGTAAAATTCACAGCATAAAAACGCAGAAATAGGTAACTCGGAAGAGGGGGGTGTGTGTCACAACCACACAAAGTTTGCATCCAGCACGCAGATCACATATGGCAAAATAACGGCACACAAATATGCTCAGCCTTCTCTACAGTGCTCTGCAAGTCATTGCTCCCACTCGTGGTTCAGGAGGCTCACACAAAATGCTTATTCTGGGAAGAACATAGAGCAGGACTTCGGAAGAGGCAGGCAAAGGAAAAAAGAGTCAACTATTTCTAGACATTAAGCTACGCAGCTATCACAGACAGTGCACCCACTACAGAAGAAGAGATGTCTTCCATTTTCCCGCCATTACCAAACTCTTGTATTTTATCATTATCACAATTCCAGATTATTTCAAAAGATCCTGATGCTATTCCCTTCCACCTTCCAGTTATCTCTAAATAAAAAAAAAGTACTGCCGACAAGAGAGCTGCCTCCTGCCTCTGTAAGCGTACAGCAATTCTGATCCAATTTCAGCTTTAGTTAATTAAATTGAGACATTTCTGAACAGAAAGGAAGACCGATCATTCACACAGCGTTAAGGGTTTCCAGCTGAACTCATACCGACCCCCTGGCAAAACCACCCACGCTGCCCCGATGGGGCCCGTACTTCACTGGGAACCCATTAAATCTGCTGGGGAGATGGGCCATGGAACAGCCTGGTGAGGACAAAACAGGCTCAACAGGATCGATGTCCAAAACCACTAAAGTTGCAATGAAAAATGTGACTTGGGAACTTTTTGGTTAAAACAGCCACCATCCTTTTCTCACTCAAAAAGTCTAACAGATACCCTACCAGACAGGTACAACGCAATGTTTTATCCTATGATGAGGATACCCTGTCATTGAACAAGAACAAAAACCCCAGCATTTGGCCTTAAATCATCGCCCTCATGGATTTAAATCGAGCTCCTCATCCCAGTAACACTACTTCAGAGCTGAAAACTCAAGACTAATCTCTTAATTCTTACTGTCACTAAAAATAAAAGGAGGACTTAGCTTGAATTTTCTGTCTTTGCTTCCAGCTACACCTCAGAACTCTGTTTTCCAGTCTGCTCTGGTAGAAGTGAATCCAGATTTAAAATTCTTTTTATCATTCTCTAAAAGAGAATGTAAACCATTCAATTTTAATTTGGGAGGAGGGAATCCTGACATGGGCACGTGCTGGTTATCCATATTCAAGGAAAAAAAGTAAATTATTCCATGTTAGATGTTGAGGTACTGATGACATCCACCTTTGCAGAACAGAAGTCACTCCATGATTAAACTTGCTGATTGAGAGCGGAGCATGAGACTTACCAAGGATGCAGTTTTGGTTTATGTGCTATCTAGATGAAAGGAAGTCAAGTATGAGAAGGATGGCTCCGTTTCACACCTTTTTCCTGGAAGTCCAAAGCGTTCAAAGAATCTGTTTCTTATTCTGCTGGACTAGAAAGACATTTCAACATTCTACAAGAAATTAAAATGTATCTCCTGCAGTTTTTCCAGTTTAGTAATTTAGTCGTCCTACCTTGCTGCTCTTCCACACACCTACAAAAAGTTATTAAGGTTTCACGCGCCCCTGAATTAGTCGTATTTTCTCCCCATTTGTACGATGCAGGGAAGACAAAAAAAGAAGCACCACCAGGGCTATTTTGCCTCGTGGGGTGGCACGAGACGCGCAGCTCAGACGCAGAAGCAGGCTGGCCCCTTCCAGCAGCGGCAAGCCTTCGGGGTGCACAGAGCCTCACAAGAGAGATCAATTAGCCCCCGGAGGTGCTCATTCCTTTCTGCTAATTAAGAAGCCCCTCAAGGCTTCCCAACAGACACAAAACACCTACCTATCCTTCCTGGGTTCTGAGTTCAGTGATTTGAGGGCCAGCTGCCCACATTTCTTTTTACACATAGGGCTCAAACTTGGGAGTCCCGCTCTCTAACTGAAGTAGTTCCAAAGTGCAGAAATTAAGGCCTTTTTACGATTCTCAAAGCAGATGCGCTAAAAGTAAGGTTGTTTGCAGTTTCTCTAGAAGATCCTTGTAACTGCGTAAAGAGAACTACAGAACAAAAACCTAACCACATTTCACAATTGGTTTATTTACATTAGATTTCCCTGAACAAACAAAATTCAAATGGAAACCATAAGCAGTTTACTTGAAGAGACAACAGGCAGCCGTGAACTGTACCATCTCCTAAAAGCTAAAGTGGATATGCCTTGCAACCCTTCTGCTTTGAGCTGGTCACTTGAAGAGAGGCGTTCTGGAAACAAACAAAATACTAGAAAAAAATCAGTACTCTGGTTGCTCCAAGCTGCATGAAATAAACACGCATCCTTCTAAATCAGCTGATTGGTTTTAACAGCATCATCTGAGCTTATGGTGTGCACAGATTATTTTTTTTTAAAAATAGGCTATGCCTGGAACTTTTCAGCATTTTGGCATGCTCACAGTATCGTTTTCCAATGTTTCAGACCAATGGCTACCATTTGAAAACAATATCTAAAGATATGCCAAAGGGTTTTCACTTCAAGAAGTTTCACTTCCAGTTTCACTTTCGGTTCAACAAGGGGAAGTGCCAAGTCCTGCCCTGGGTGGGGGGGAGCAACCCCAGGCACCAGCACATGCTGGGGGCCACCCTGCGGGAAAGCGGCTCGGCAGAGAAGGATGGGGGGTCCTGAGGACACCGAGAGGAACGTGAGCCAGCCTGGAGAAGGATCGGGGGGAATCTTGTCAGTGCAAATAAACACCTGCAGGGAGGGTGCAGAGACGACGGAGCCAGGCTCTGTCCAGTGGTGCCCAGCGACAGGACTGGAGGCAGTGGGCACAAACTGAGACACAGGAGGTTCTGTCTGAACATCAGCAAACACTTTTTCACTGCGAGGGTGACTGAGCACCAGCACAGATCGCCCAGGGAGGCTGCAGAGTCTCCAACCTTGGAGAGACTGAAAAGCCGTCTGGACATGGTCCTGGCCAACCGGCAGGAGGTGGCTCTGCTCGAGCAGGGGCTTGGACCAGATGACTTCCAGAGGTCCCTGCCAACCTCAACCACTTGGCGATTCTGTTGTTCCGTTTTAGCCACCAAAATATATCCTACTGTTTTTGAAATTATAAATCTGCATTCCAGTTCCTCTGTGGGCACTCCCCACCTAAAGCAAGCCAACAGGAAAAAAACCCACTTCAAAGCCTTTCTGAATCGCCTCCCCCACATTCAAATCCGCAGCAGCTCTAAATGCATGCATAGCAATTATCATCTTTACTTGGGGCTAAATACACAGACCTCAGTCAGCACTGCTTTCTTACTGTGACACAAAAGACCGTGAGCTTCCTTTTGCTCATCAGACAGGCAAATACAGATAACAAAAAAGAAGACTGGAACACTTTAGGACAGTCTGTATTCCAGGTATCTACTCAATCCGCGTCTGTCCAAATAATTAAGTTAATATGCCATAATCTGAAGTGATACAGATTAAAACAAGAAATTGGCTCGAATACCTCTTCCACACAGTTTAAAGCATATCTCTGCTCTTTCTATATACTTTCAGCTATGGTCTGAAAGTTAGATTTCTCAAAAGCCAGAAGTACTCAGGTTTTCCCTCAGATAACCCCAAAGTTACATTCTCTTATTTCCTCATCGCAGAGCACAGCATCCAGGAACTGTAACACGCTCACCAACAAAGCGCTGACAATCCCTCCAGAATTCATTCCTTTGGGTGAAACAGCTAACGGATCTTTCAGAGTTATCCTTAGCTGCCGACCAGAAAAGTGGCCACGTCCTTAAAGCCTGCCCATTCTTTCTCACCTCCACTCTCCCCAGCTGCACCGGACGGCCCTGCAGAGCTGTCTCCGCACACCTTCAGACTACTGCGATCCTGCTAACGTGACTGCTTTAAGAAGCCAAAGCATGCAAACATACACCTCACAATCTCTCTTTTAAAAAGCTCTTTAAAATCCAGCTCTTCATCAATCATCATTACAAACCCTCTCCACTCTGTGTACGTGACCCGACTTATTTGGAGCACAGCCTTCTGAAGTTCCCGTCCCGCAAACCAACCCCCTTCGCCAGGCACCTTTAACCACGTGGTCCCAACTGCGGGTTAGGAGGCATGTTGGCATGTATGTTCTGTGGATCCGCAATATATTCTTAATACTACAGCAAACACCTGCTCTCTGTCACACCTCTGTTCTTGCTTAACCTTTACACCACTGTTTTCTAGAATTAATGCCATGTAATTTCTAACAGGCTGTCTCCATGGTATTGACACATTGCCCCATATTATTATACGTTGTCATTCACAGCCGCTTCATGACAAAAAAGGTCCTCGATTAGATTCTACATCAGTAGCCATAGTGTGCTCTAATGTGCTTCTCACTAAATTGATCCTCGCTGCTGTCAGATGCAGAAGCATAACTGATACACTGCACACAATCTTCATTCATCACATTTCAATTAAATTTCTCTAACAAGCAAAGACTGAATTCAAGAGTGATACCATTATCACCAGATGGCTGAAAGTTCAACTCGGCACCAGCAAAAATAACTTGCTCTGCCATTAACACCCTCCTCTTCATCGTCTCCTGCTCTCATTTTGGTAGCAACTCCCTGGCCCCCAAAGCAAAAAACCCCAAAGATACCACAGAGCCTGGACCTAGTCTGGCAGTTTGTAGTGTTCAAGCCACCTCCAAGGCCTTTTGGAGAGTAAAGATGCTGCAACACGAAGCAAAAGGAATTTCCTCAAACATCTCATTCCTCAAAAGCCCCTAAACAGCATTACTGCGTCCCTAGCGTGCTTCCGACATCACCTTTTCCACTCAGTAGTGATTTCAAAGCACACCAAACAGTGGTGGTTACCACAGGGTATCTACTGCAGAGTCCAGAAGAAAACTGAGGAAACGCTTCTTCATGCGCTTCATCGTTCTGTTTTACCCCTTAAGAGAGCCCAGAGCTACCCTGCCACTGCTACGGCTTCGTTTGCTTCCCAAAGGGCTCAGCAGGAGGTAGAGCCGACCCTCCCGAAGGGTCACACTACTCCCATGGCCGTTCCTCAGACATCATTGCTGGATCCGAGGAACCGCAGAGCCTCCAGGCCCCGCTGCTATGGAGTACTTAGGTACTCACGTGGGTGACTTCCAGCTCTGGAAAACTATAAAGCAAGCTGAAATTTTCAAAAGCACATTACAACAAGCCAGGCATCCAGTAGCTCCCAAACTTTCTTGACAGCTGACAGCCAGGTTTCTGCGCTTACAAAAGGCCAAGGAGTTAAAGGAAGAAATATTTGGCTGTTTGTATTGTATTGTCCCTCCAAAATAAGGAGCACCCAGCTACAGAGGTTTATCTTCTCTATATCTCGTATTACTCCAATAGACAGCTAAATATAGTAAAATGGTGATTATTTAGCACATCTTTAAAGCAACAATTTCCCTCCCAATTAATTTCCAGTTCCTTGTATTAATTATCTACTCAAATGTTCCTGATGCACACACTGCAAGCAGCTGAATGCATTTCCTGTAAATTAAATTGCCTTCAGAGATAATGATGCTCCTAAAAGGACTTTGACTAAGCAAAGAATCAAAAAGCCATTCCACTGAATCTGCCTGCATGGGTAGAAGGCAGAAACACACATCTCCAGACAGCAAAAGTCCGGAGCTCAAACCCGAACCATGAGCTGCTTTCGCTTGTCCTCAGGGTAATGACCCTAACGTAGCACAAGCAGCAGTTCTTCACTGGCCCAAATAAGACACAACTCAACCAAAAAAAAAGAAAACAATCAGGGATAATCACTATTGCTCACAACTTCAGCCACTGTGGACCTGTATTCAAGAGTCTTAACATCTACCGAGCCTGCAGATGGTTCAGGCCTCACATTTAGTGACAAAGCTCCCGTAAATGTCTGTAATACCCAACTGGAAACTTCAGGAGAAACGTGTAAAGCAGACCCTCTGCAGAGAGATCAAGCACTTCCTTCCCTGTATCGGATCCAAAGTACCGAAAGAGCCATGGCAACCATACGCTGTTGCACTCGGGAGCAGGAAGAAGAAAGCATGGAGACCTTTTTCCACCCAGAGCCCAGGAAAGGTTTTTTCCAACAGCTCCTTATTTTTTCTTGGCAGTTCTTTATTCTCCTGCTCCGTGGCCTGATCCCAGAAGGGGCAGTGCTCCAAACTAGGAACAAAGCAAGAAAGCTGTTCAAGCTCAGTACCTGTCAAAACCCCTTTGCTAAGAACAGCAGTTGTACGAAAACCCCTCAGTGGAATAGAAACCTCCGTCCCTACAGGGAGGTGAGCAGCTCCAGAGCCGCTTCCCCGTCCCTGCGCGGCGCAAAGGGGACACCCACCTCTGCCTGCCACCACCGAGGCACCATCGGCTCGGACTCTGCCCTGTCCAGATGGTGAGCGCAATCAAAACCCCTCTCTAGTTTCTTACCACGTTTCTTTCGGACTGTTTTGTTACTGTTGAGCGTTGGAGCCTAGTTCCATGGTCCTGTGCCTGACACTGACCGCTGGGCAGGACACGCTCCTCACCCGGTGGCACCAGGACTCGCGTTGAAGCCGTATCCAAAACCTGCCTTCAGATTGTATCCTACTGGTACGAGCAGCTTCTGCCTCATGCTGGAGGCGCGAGGGGACAGCAGACACCCTTCTCCACAGGTACAGGATTACTTCGGCTTTGTACAGTCGGAACACACGGGGGGAAAGAAGTTTCTTATTACTCAAAGCTCTGTCATCTGAGCACAACAAAAGGGAATTTTCAGAACAAAGCATGTCTGAAATCAAATATCTGCTAAAAGCTTACATGTTTCAAGCCTGTCTAGATTACTAACGAGGTGTAAGTGGAAACGCACAATCAGACAACAGAAAGAAGGCAGGGTTAGCGTACTATACGCTGATCTTATAAAATATTTAAGCAAAGCATGTGACCATTGATAATACCACTTTCACTGAGCAATAGGCTGCACATAAACACTCTTTTTTCCCAGACCTTTAGCATATGGGTATCTGTGGGGGAGGGAGGAAGGAAAGTTAGTTTAAGAATGAAAAAAATCAACATACACAGAGGAACACACTCCAAATTTTTATGGTACAGCCCCTGTGAAGTCTATCTGTAATACTGAGCACATTCTAGTTTAGAAAAAGACACATGTACGCACTAATAGATTCTGAAACCTTTAAGTTTTTGAGGAAGCACACACAAGAGGAATGATTCTGCCGAGAGCAAAGCTCTCAGACTTACCTCCAGTCAGCAACTTCAGCGGGCTGTGCTCTGCACTGAGGCTGGACAAAACCAAACGAGTCCGTGCTTTAATAATTGATAAAGCCCCCACCCCAGCTAAGGCAGCCAGTCAGCTGTACAAGAGTATAAACACCCTAAATTACAGTATTTTTAATTCACCTGCTTAAAATTCAAACAAAGAAGTGTTTTTCAAAACANTAAAAAAAAAAAAAAAAAAAAAAAAAAAAAGAGATGACCAGGTAACAGAAGTAAATTTAGTTTTTCTGCTTCTGGATCACACGTTTCGCCAGATCCCCATAGCTATTCGCGAGCTGACCCACGGACAAAGCCCAGGTAGGCTCCCTTCCTGCTCTACACCTCAGACCTGAAAAACCCCGGAACAACTAAGCCAGCAGTGATAATTTCTACTAAGAAACAGCCGGTCAGAGATGATCATCATCATTTGCATGCCTTGCTACTATGCTAAGCAGGCTGACATCAGGCAAAAGAAGTTCTAGAGGACCTCATACAGCACACCACCAGTAGAATTCACTTGCTTACCAAGCAGACAGCATGCAGGAAATATTGCAGGCATAGGTATGTGACACATCAAGATTCACGGAGAGATGTAATGGAGACTATGGGCTCTAGCTATGAGTTTATGAAATTGTCAGCCAAGGGACAGGCATTTCATATGCAGGAAGCGGGAGAAGTGGCGGTGAACCACGCTCTCCATCCCAGCCATCACTGCACTGAACTGCACCCTTTCTGTGTTACGGCTGACCCATCAGCTGCCAGGATAAAAACAGGGAGCTTTGCCTCCTTTCATCTAGGGCCGTCCAGATCTTATCAGCAAACAGCCCTAAAACAGGCCACTGGTTTTTGTGGTAAGTGAGGAACTCTCCATGAGGAGCAACACTCAGGCTTCCTAGGAAGGGTGGCTCGCACGCGACAGCTTACTTCAACTTCGATAAAGTAGTAAAACAATACAAACCCACTTACTGCCCGTGTTAAAACACAACACATTCTATTTATGCTCAGAGGAAAAAAATAAACACTTAATGAAGAATGCACCATATCAGGCCCTTTTTCCTACCTAGTCTACCTACATTACCACTGACCAATTTTTCTGGCAAAGGTGAAGGGTGGGTATTATCTGAGAAAGCCAAAGCCTTGAGAGAAGACTTCAATTACTGTCTTTAAGCCTGAGAGCGGCCTTTCGTAAACTGAAACATTCTTGTACAGATGCGGCGAGTCCGATCATCATCCCCAGCCAAACACTACGTGGTTTCTGTGATGGAGCTCACGTTACGCAAAAATCCAAGAGATAACAAAGACTCTGTTCTCCAAAATCATAGCTACTACACCTTGTATGCTAGCGAAATACCGTACCAGCTAAAACAGCTACCAAGACAAAGGCGATAAACAACAGAAAATACAAAAATACAACTAGAAACAAGTTCTACTCTGGAAATTGACATGCTGAAGGCATTTAGACCTGTAACGCCAACCCCATCTTTGAGAGGCCGGAGTGCTATTCAACGTCTACACTGCAATGGAACTTCCATGTCCCAGATTTGCCTGCAGTTGTCCTCATCTGCTCATCTACAGACTGAAAACAAATTAAAACACAAGTTGATATTCTGAAGCACAAGTTTTCCACTATTTGTGACTATTGCATGCGTTTAGGCTCTTTGCCATTTGCCAAGTGTTTCTTTAAACTGATGCCCATCAGATACAAAACAGAGACAAAAAGTAGAATTAAGTTAATTAAGTTCTCGGATAATCCCCATACTGTACCATCATACAGTTTATTTGGAAAATGCATTTAATACTGGAGATATAAATTATTTTAAAATATTTTAGTCAGATACCTCTACTACCCACTACTGCAGGATGGGGCCGCACGGTTCTGCCGCTGTTACTGGGTTTATAAATAACTGGATTTGAATTAAACCCAGAAGAGGAATGAAAAATTGATGGTACACCAGAACAAGTTTTGGCTTGAGGTTTCCCCTCCAGCCCCCAATAAAGTTGAAACATTGATGCCTTTTTTACAATGACGAATAAAAGAATTTATTTTCTGTTCCTGAAGTTGCCCAGGATACCCCTGCCACCAAGGCAAGGGGCTAACACTCCCATGAGAGCATCTCTTCTACCAGCTCAACGGGTATCCACGGGGCAGCGGGGAGAGAACGGGGAAAAAAAGGAGCTGGGTCAGGTCATTATGCTGAAATCCCAGGAGGTGACCAACACCTTATGTGGGGAAAGATTCATTCAAATTTCATAAGCCTATTGAGTGAATAAGATAGGCAGAAAGGATGCTGGTATCAAAAGGGAAATTAACGGTGACCTGAATTTCAAACACAGAAATCGCCCACAGAGAGACAGACTGACTCACACACATCTCTGTGCCGCACCGATTCGTACGAGAAGGTTGCATTCTGGGACACGTCAATTAAAATTAAGAATGAAATAACTCTGTGCAACAGTGCTGAATGGCATTTTCTCTCAAGAGACCACAAGTTCAAATTGAGATTTCAGCTGCGCAATCAGATTTCCATTCTTAACTCTTTCATTTCCAACGCGGTTGATCAGCTCACGACAGCCTCCCCTCTCCTTCCGCTCTTGGCGAAATCCAGAGACACGTCACAGAGACCTGCACCTGCCTGAAGCCCCAAGTCCAGACTGTGACAGTACTTCCACCAGAATTAGCGAGACTCCAGAAAGGAAGAGCAGCTCTAAATTACCATGACCACTATCAGAACTGAATCTAGAATTTCAGCGGCCGGCAAACAAAAAAAATGGAGAAGCGCACTGAACAGTGCGCTCCAGCCTGTTGTCACAACTAGACAAACCGCGCAACAACTTTGAGAAATTTGTCCTCCACAGCTGCCAGGGCCAATATTTAGTTTATTCTGTCCAAGGGAGAAGTTGGCCTCCCTCACCTCACCCTACCCCCGACCGCGTGCGCAGCCGTTCCCAACCACGCGTCCCAGCGCCCTTCACAGCTCGCGTCCATTCGGGGGGAGCCCAAGCACCCACCCGACCCTACAGATATTCCGGACAGCATTCCCACTGCCCGTACCGCAAACACGGTGCGGCAAACCCCAAATCAGTCTTTCCACTTGCGCGTACCACGTGCGGTGCCCAACAAAGCCACCGCGATGTTTTTCCTCAGGAGAACATGGAGCTGGATTTTAAGAGGAAGGAAAAGTACTTTTTCCCAATTTGTTAGCCACCCAAAAATATAGCTTTTGTAATCCACAGGGAACACTGAAAACTGACATAGTTTAAGTGGTGCGTTTGCATCATTACCTTAAATTTTAAAGGCATCTTTAAAAAGCATTTCTCTATAGTTTACACCCAGGAGAAAGCTAGTTCTCCCTCTCCCTTTAAAAGAAAACTGAGGATTTTTTAGAAGAACAAAACAAAACACTTAAGGGAATTTTAAATACAGGAAGGAGGGATAAGAGCATGGGGGAAGAACCCAACGGTCTCTGTAAATATTTTTGTGACTCCAGTTGCCAAAACAGTATCCACAGCACGTACCTCGGCCAAGTTTCTCTGAACACAAGAAAACGCGGCGAGCAGCGACCCACGGACCCCCCGCAGGCTGGCACTGCCGTCACCCCAGCAGACGCGGCACCTCAGCTGCCCTGGACACGTCTCTTCCCCCACGGTCCTGATGTACCCGGCAGACACTGATGTTACCCGTGTCTCTTTTTCTGGAAAGTCTCTGGAATCCAGCCAAGCTTGGGATGGGTGTTACACAATATTTGCCGTGCCTCTTCCTACAGGCAGCAAAGGAAGAAAATTACATTTTATTTGAGCACTGAAAAGTTTACGTTGGTACTGTTAAGCTGAAATTTTGAAGTGTCAGTTTTGTGCACGAAAGGAAAAAAAAAAAAAGAATTAATCCCATGTAACTGAAACACAAAGATGATTTTGTCTGGAGTCTCAAAAACCAAGAAGCAGAAAAACTTGCTGGATTAACAGTGTGTCACACTAGATTTGAAGCAACTTGCAGGCAGATGTTTCAGTTCCTATTAATGCACCAAAAGCAGCAGCCACATTTTCAAAATTGTTCAGTGGATTGATGCAGCACTCCAATTGATTTCTAATCGCACTTGGAGTTGGTGTATACTAGCTCGAAAGGTCTGAAAGCCTGTCCCTCGTTTTGGTTGCCTATATAGCAGCAGTTTCCTCTTGGAAGTTTTGGCCCTTAAGAGAAGGTAGGAAAGAATAGATTTTTAAAACCAACATATTAAAAAGGGCCAGAACATATTCAACAATGGAACTGAACAACATTCTCACTCTCACTTCACATTCTCACAG
>VYXH01012655.1:318910-372798 GCA_013397275.1 Burhinus bistriatus | reverse complement strand
CCCCGCCGGATTATAAAGACAAAGAGGGAAGATGTCACTGAGCAAAACGACCGTCAGCGCGTCCCCCGAAGGCTCCCAGACCGGCCGCCGCGAAGCACCGGGAGGAGCCGCAGGAGAGCAGGGGAAGGGAGAGGCGCCCGCCCGCTTACTTCTGCCCTTCGCTGCCAGACTAACGGCAGAGCCCGGCCATCGCCCACGGCAGCCTCCTCCCCTCCCCGTGAGCCCTACAGCTCCAACTACAACCGGCCTCGCTTCTTAAAACCATTCACCTGCCCACAAACCTGTCTTGATAAATTACTCGTTACCAAAATGAACGCCAGATGTGCTACACCTTGCATCCACCGCATTCTGCAACAAAACCTGGGACTTCACAGCGTGATGCGGCATGGTTTTCACATCCATTTACTGCTAGTAAACTGGAAGTACCCAGCTCGTAACGTTCGGCCTTTGAACAGGCAGCCAGGCTGTGAACCTCCGTGAAAACCCGGGGAAGGAGGAGAGCCTCCCGCTCTTCTTGTTCTCGGATCTGATCCTTCTTTCTGCCTTTTCCAAGAGATGGCAGAAAGCGTATGTATTCATAAATGTATTAAGACATCAAGTCTTACAAGAAAGAGTCCGAGGTAGGTAGATAGGTGTAAACCAACCTTAACGGAAGGTGAAGGCTTCCTGCCCCGCACGCGCCCCGGGGCAGAAGGGAAGGCTTGCCCATGGGATGGAGCCCTTAGCCAGCTCCGAGAGGCAGCCGGCCAAGCCCTCCCCAGTGCTGAACAGCAGCACTGCCTGCAGTCCCCAGCCAAGGGGTAACGGTGCTTTTTCCCCTTCCCTACAAGGCTCCTGCAGCAAGGCAAAGCAGTAAATAAATCCACCACTGGAACAGCTGGTGGCTGAACAACGGTAATTAGGGACTGAAAGCTACTGGAATCAAATTAGAGACTATCCCTGGAAAACAAGGATAGTCAGAGACAGCGAGGCCAGCTATAAAGCAGAAAGGAAGGCACATCACCATTTAATCTTCTTTAATTATCAGAGTAGGCACGCCTTTGCAGAAAAGGGTCTTTTCATCCCAGCTTCAGGTTCCCTGAAAATTCTAAAACATGCTTCCAGTGTCAACATAATTAACATGTTAATTAATATCAATCCTACCAGATCAACATGCAAAGGTGGCATCTCCTACGCTGACATTTAAGACCGGAAGGACTGTTTCAGACCTATTTAATCCTAGTTTCAGCCTTCCTGTTACGGCCGACGTCAGAGTTCCAGCTCAGTATTAGAGCTAAGGCTTTGTATTTGAGGGGCAGAGAACAGGGCAGAACTACGTTACCCAACTCTGACCCTAATTTGTTTAAAAATAACTGCCGTAAAGGTTGACAAGGGCGACGGTAGATGTTCCACAAAGTTCAGCTGAAGCAAAGTATTTGCTTCACTGGAGGGAAAGAATAGGCTGAGAGTCTATCCACAGTGGAATAATTTAGAGGCAACTGGTAGTGGCCCTTAATAAAATAGTGAAGGGCCAAGGCAAAGCAAAAGGAACGCATTTCGTATGAGTCTCCCGCACTTTTGTACAGCACTCTCCCTCCCCTTCTCCTTGTCCAACTTTTCTTCAGTTAACAAACTGAAACAGCTCAACTTTTGTTGAGGCCATGCTGGCACAGAAAAGTACCATTCCATTTAGGCATGCACATGGATACGTGCCAGACCTTTATACGCCGTCAAAGAAAAAAACGTTATAAAGTCTATATCCATAGGGCACTGACGTAGCTACTCTTGCATGCAAAACGCCGAAACTGAAAACCTTCCTGGACGGACTTGCCAATTCTTACTCACCTGAGAAGTCTCTCATGTGGTAAACCCACAGGTATTTGTGCAAGCCATGCAAGATTAGCGTTGCTGAATTTTGATGTCCCACCTTCTGGAGTCACGTTGTTATTTAAAAAACATAATTTTCCTTTCAAAAATATAATAGATGCTTGTACACCTTCTGGCTGTAAAGTAAATTTTGAAAATGTTTTGACTCAAAGCCAAAGATTATATATTTTTTTTAAAATGGTAAAATACATCTCAAGTCCCTGTATTTCTTAGCCACTTGCAATCTTTTACCAGCTCACATAATTCTGAATGCTGGGATTTGGCAATGCTGAAGTAAAAGAACTAATTACCTAAATAAGAGTTATGGATGAGATCCCTAAGGTTATACTGAACTTCCAAATTCTGGCAACACTCACTCTATCCATTAGTATCAGACTGCTGACTACATCACAACCTCCCCCCCTCCTTTTTTTTTTTTTTTTTACATGAACCTTAATTTCTTAATCTGTCACATTTTTCCCAGCTGCAAAAGTAGGATGAAAACCTTCTTTCTTCTCTGTGAGAAATTAAAAATGCATAAATAGGATGGGATTTAATTCTCAAGAAGATGGAATAGTATAGTATCTGGGCCAAGCTCTTTTTTTTTTATTTTCTCCCATTACCCTTAAAAAATTCTCCATCACTAGCGCTGCACTAGAGATTGATCTGCTCTCAGAGGCCGTAAAAATGAAATGGTTTCCAGCTCTGCCTGGAAACATAACAGATGGCTTCAGCGACATGTAACGTCCATAAACCCAACAGAGCAAGGCGGCACAAGAGGAATCAAGAATCCCAGCTAACCATATCGGCAGGAGCACCGCCACCACCCGTGGCAACTCTCAGACTTAGAGAGCCTATGTTCACACAGGTGCTGCCGTGCTGAGGATATCTTACTGTCGTTCTGTGGATTTCATGCAGCAAATGAATAAGTGAGCGCCCTAAAGACCAGCCACCGGGATGCGTCAGGGTGCCCTACTGTAAGGATTTTAATACAGACAAATGAAAAGAGAACGTTGCATCGCCAAGATACATTTTGAAATCTCCTCCCGTTAGCATTTCCATCATTTTTAAAGATATTCAAAAAGTTACACGAGCCCTTTCAAAGCGTCCGTGCTTGCTCCAGAATGCTTGCATGGCTCCAGGAGGACAAAGCCACCAGGATATTTCTAGCATTTCCATCAACACGGTTTGGACAATCTTTGTGCTTTCATACTGCACGGTTAGAAACGGAGCTGAAGCCAGACTGCCTCCCTCGGGCAGCAGCTGTGGACAAATGGAGGATGATTTTGTGCGCCACCCTGATTGAAGAAGCCAGCGTTAAAGAGGAGGTCTAAAGGCTCACAAGGCTGAAGAACAATAAGGCAAAAGACACTTCCTGGAGAAGGACACCATTAGGCATTTCAGTAGGTTCAGGGGATTTTCATTTGTATACAAACCCAGCTTCCATCTTGCTACATCCAATATCAGTCAACTCCATGTCATCCGAGTTGGCGTGTGACAGGATGAGAACAAGGACAGCCTGGTGACAGCCCTGCTTACGTTAGAAAGAAAGGACAGAGGAAGCTGCATGTCACTGCATATAGGTCGCAGTGGAATGAATGACCTATGTTTCTTGCCAGCAGCTTCATTTAGATAAGAACCAACTACATTTTACAGGGATAAAAATAGAAAAATCTCAACAGCAAGGAAAACACATCAAAATTAAGGTTGACCATAATTTCATGCTGTAGCTATTGGAAAGGAAAACAAAGACACTCAGATGCAGGGAAGAAGGACCCAGTATTAACCATTTTCCATGTCTTAGATTTTGGTCTGGTTGTTGGCTTTTCCAGATGATTTGTGCTGTATTTCAAGCTGCACATTACAATCGCTTGCTCAGAAGATACCAGCTTAACATTCATTCTCTCATCCAGAGGGCAAAAATGCGGCTTGCCATTCCGTACCGGACTGATAGCTGGCTGTACGATCCACTGATTCTTAGGGTAATTGCTATCCTCCTCACACCCAAACCTGCAGCTCTTCTGGATTTTCTTTTGAAGACACAATTTAAGGTCTCTGTGTATGATATTTTATTCCAGAGCAAGTTTCTTGTATTTGAAATACTTACATAGGAAAATAAGACTGCAAAAAGGAAGAAGAACTAATGGAGATGGGTTAGAAACATGGAGACTATAGTTCTTTTCAATTTTAACTACAGTATTCTAACAATGCTAAAGATAAATTTTAGATCAAGTCCCTAAAATGAACTGACAGTATTCTACAGCATTTCGCAGTCACCACAACTATGATTAAAAACCATTCTCTTCAGCTAGTAATTTGGTACCTTAAAAAGGGAAGCAGTTTTGGGCTTTGTTTTGTTGTTTGTTTGGATTTTTTTTTAAATATATATCTATAAAGAGTAAACTGTGACATTTATTTAAATCAAAGGCTTTAATTAGAGCTGGCAGGCAGCCTCAGGCTGCCCATGGCCATCTTTGGCCATTCTGTTCTCAGTCACAGCGACGACTTCAGCACATTACTCCACACTGGTGACAAAGCAAGCGAGAGCGTAACTGGGACCATTAACAAGATGGCCTAAACTAGAAAAAGGCTCAGTAATTTATCAATGTCATCATAACCCACCGTTCCTTCTGGGCTCCTTCAGCATCCGTTCACAAGAGCTTATAGATACTGGAGGCAGCTGAAATGGAATTGTTGGCAATTTTGGGGTTTCAAAGCCGGGTTGAACCCTTCGGGCCCAAAGCTGAACGGGCTCAGGGGAGAGGAAATTGCCCACGTGCCCCCTTGCTGGATTTAAAGTTCCTGCGAAACATTCTTGCTGCTACCGAGGGATCGGCAAGGGTAGAGGCTTACGCCGTGCGCCCGACTCCCGTGCAATGCCTTGTAGGGATAAAGGTCTGCCTCGCTCCTACACGTACGGATCAAGGCCTGCATTAGTAACAAAATCTTTTCATAAAATCGAGAGACACAGCACAGAAAGGGTTTGTGAGGGTTTAAAAGCTTTCTTCCTGAACATCCCAGCTGAACTAGTGCAACAGTATGCTTGGGAACTAACATGTAGGAGAATCAAAAATCTTAAAAAGCAGGTACAATTAATCACGTTCTGCTGTCTGAGCTGAGAAATAAACAAGCAGCAGAACATGAAAAATAAATCACAACTTTAAAATGTAAAATGTTTTCATGTTAATTAACAAGAAGCAAATGTGGTAAATGTGACTAGAAAGCTGCTTTTTGAAAAAATCCTGTTAAACCTGATACTACTCTTCAATGCTTTAATGTTTACATTTGAATGTTCCTGTTTCAAGACATTTTTAATAATTACTTGCAGTTACACTTACTGATCTCGCAACACAGACGTCATGCAAAGAACAACCTAGATGCCCGTTCACATCATGAGGTACACACAGCAAGTAGAATTAAAAATATTAATGTGTTTCTCTTCTACGTACTTCTAGAAGAAAACATAGTTCTACAAGTAAAGCAATGTAAAATCACAGAAAATAAATATGAAACTGTGAATTTCTCATTCTAATTAATGAATTTTAATTTAAACCTGGCACAGTTCTAGGCCAGAAAGGTTAACAGTTGTGGAAAATCACTCTTTCACAAATCTTGGCAAACAAAATAAGAAAATCCTTGCCTTTCAGTTGCTTCCAAAACCTAATTCAGTAAAAGTTCACACAAAACAAAAGAAGCTGAGGCTTTTCAAGGCAAATGAAACTGCAAAAATATTCCTGAGATGCTTAGGGTAAACGCGGTCGTCGCTTTGCACTACTGCAATCAGTAGCACAAGCCAGCTGCTGTCCTGCTGGCAAACATTAGGCGGCACTTCGGAATTTCGCAGCGACCACGTAAAGCTGCAGAGCACAAACTTCAGAGGCGAAGTGGGCACGGTGAAGCCGAGGTACTGCTGAGACAGGGCGGAAAGTGAGATTTCTGCATGGGCAGGCATCTTGAGCTAAACGATCTATTTTCAACCTGCGCATGTAAAATTATAAAACAGTATGTAATTAAATTTTGAAAAAACATATCATTGTGTTGGAAAGGATAAAAGAATTCTTTCCTTCCCAGAGGGTCAGTTTCTCAGCTGCTGGGTTCCCTTTTTTTAATTTTTTAATGAATCCCTTGGGATCGACTTTTTAAACTAGATTTGCTGACAAAGTTTTACACAAACACTTCTCAGGTAACGCATCAGATTTTGAGTGGATTCTGCTGCATGCCAGCAGATCTGAGCCCCAGATAACTCTAATAAGTGGGGTTTAGGTGGTTCGCTTATCACATAAATCCCTTCTGGAAAGCACGTCACAGCTGCTGACGTGGCAGGTCAAATCTTAGCTGTTGCTGAAACTGATGCTAATATTCCCACTCACTTTGGTATCCATGTTTTTACCATCTAAGGTCTTAAACGGAGACTGAAGAACAATCATAGGGGAGAAGCTATAACAAGAAAGAGAAGAACCAGGAATGTCAGTTCTCGCAGGACCACTACTGGAGTCCACTTTCAGAGGCTCTCCTACGACATACGCCATGATGCCTGGTGCACAGACGCGCTTTTTCTGTTAGCCTTGTGCTATCGCATTCCTCCTGCAATACAGGAAGCAGGATTTCTTTTGGAATTTGGGTAATCCCAGCAGAAAGGCAAACAGCAGGAGCTCCTTGAGCTCACAGTGGTGCAACATGCCATGCTGTCACTTCGGAAAGTCTCTATTTGAAACACCTGCAGTGATTCCAAGAGAGCCGCTGCACTGCCCGAATTCCTGCGAGGTGCGGGCTGGCTCACAACACTGTCTTAAGCCATCTGCAGAGCTATCAGCAAAAGATCCCGACTCTCACTGTAAACCAGGAGTTGATGCTTTCGCAGAGATGGGACAATGTCCATAAAAAAGGCGACAAAAGCACCAACCTCCAAGCTAAACTCGACTGTGATCACCTCCAGCACAGCAGAAGCCGGGGACGGGATCACACCTCACGCACGGGGAACACGTCTCCCTGAAAAGCAGCTGAGTAATAGCCTTTGGTCCGGTTCCTAACTGTGCTGGGGTTCATAGCTACTGCAAATAGCTCTCAGCTCACGCTGAATTCTGCTCCAAGAACTCATTCTCCCATGGGCATCATATTCCCAAATCTCCCCCCTCCTTCCCCCTGGAACCTCTGAATAGTTGCACATATGCAGAAGCTGAAACCTGACCCAGGTCATTCCTAGAAATTCAGTAGGACTGCTCATCCGTACTGAATTTACAGGCCCGGCCGATGGCACGGCTAGTGGCTGCAGGCCAGAAGAACCCAAGAGCTGAACTGCAGCGACAGGAGCGGAGAGCAGGGGCGGTGGTGGCTGGCTGGAGAACGGGCACTGTGGGACCCCAACACCGAACCAGGCTTACATTTCTATGGTTTCAACTGGATTTATAAAGGAATTAGGACTACCCCTCCAAATTCCTTCAACGTTTTGCAATCTGCTCAGTACTAGCAGAGGTAGAACATGCCCGGGTTAACGTCCCATGAGGTTTTTCTGGGTGTTTGGCATTGTAACAGGAAATCGTACTGTCATACCAGGGAGCCGTCATCAACCGACAGCATTGTTGTCTGTACCTGACCTTACCTGTAAGGCAAAAAAAAAAAAACCCCAAAACCAAAAAAAACGTAATTTTCCATGCTGTCAGTCCCTTATTATGAGCACAAATATGATATACAACAAAGGAAGCCAAGAGGCAGTACAAACTCAAACTAATTACATAAAACTTTACACGCAAAGATAGAACTGCATTCTGTATGAGATGGAGAGGAGAAAAAAGGTAAGCCGGTGACTCAGTGCAACTCAGAACCCATTTTTGCTTCTTCTCTGCGTATGTTCCAACATATATACAATATTAATGCACCCATGTTCTTACTATCACAGCACTGGAAACAGTCTCCATATTCTAACAATCTGCACTATGTCAGTGTGGAGCAGAGGATCTTAAATAAAGTCATGAAATACAGACAGAAGGGTTATTGTTGCTCAAACTAACTCAGAAAGGTTAACTTGGTGCTATTTTCTTAGAAAAGCAATTTGAGCTAATCTTGTATTTTTTTAAATTCTCACCATATGTTCTGGTGTGCTTTAGAGCTCACCTTTTACTTGAAACTGACCCTGAATTCACAAAATGTCATTTTTGGCAGAAGTCACGGGTACCTTAGATTAACATAAAGACTGAAAAATATTGGTGCTAAATTACGGTGAGAAAATACCTGCCTAAAAAATAAATTAAAAAAAAGAGGAAAATGTGTTTGTTACGTTTTTAAACAGGTGTTACTTCTCTGGCACACAGGTTGAAATACAAATGATCCAAATCATAACTATGAAATTATTCTGTAGCTTTTTTCCATAAGCTGATTTTCCTTGAACCGCTAACATTTCATTTGCAAAGTGAAGAAAAAACAAATTTTATTAACTTGGTTGATTACTGACATTTCAGGATGGCCTTTTGGGGTATTACTTGTTGGGACGGGGTTTGCAGGTCTTTTTTGGCGAGGGTGTTAACAGAAAAAAACCCTGACAGTATGTGATTTAAGTTTCTTCATTCCCACTTTCCTCTCTGCCCTCCTTTCAGCTCTATTCTGTTAATACATTGGTTAAACACAAAGTTAGGGAACACTTGCACCAAAACTATCAATTTATGAAAAAGCACGGTCAAACATATGCCAGATCTGGAGAAACATATGAAAAAAGCTCTTACCAGTTACAGAGGTGGGACAGTCATTAAACATGACAGAGGATTTTGAGCCTGTGTTTATTACCATACCTCTTGAAAAATGAATAATCATGGTAGCAGTAAAAAAAAAAAAAAGACTGACTCAAAAACTTCATCACTTAAGTTATTTATGTTGGTTTTTCCTGATTTGTATTTAAACAATTGATTATTGTGTATTTCCTGAGTTCAGAAGCAATTGCTTTTGCATTGCTCTAACTCCACCACTTTCGGGATGGCCACGTATAAAAGGGAACAACCCACTAATAGGACTTACACGAGATCTGTTTGCAACAGTTTAACATTCCGTACCTGCCATCACACTAATCCTGTGCTTCCAGTTTAAAGGACAGAGAGAAAGAAAAAAAGAAATCCACATCTGTAGTGAAACAGTTAAGCTAGTACGGAACAACGGTAGAGCCGGCTTCAGTGAATCATTAATAAGCCTTTATGAACGGCATAATCACAAGCCCTATTTCAGAGAAGTCTGTCTCCGTCACGTCTGAGGGACCAAGTTATCACGCGCGGCATTACCAGAGGTACAAACAAGCTGAGCTGTGCCTCCAACACCATGCTCCTGCCACCGCACACTCACCCACAGGGCGACAAGGGAGGAGCTTGTACAACAATGTGTACCGCTAGCTGTAGTGGCCACCTAAATACGAGATATTAAGCTGTATTCATTCACATCATGCTGATTCAGCTTGGTTTGAGTATTAGAAATTTCAGCCCACACAACGCACTTGCACGCTTTACCAAGAAGAATCTCGGCACGGCTGACTCTTGCGTGCTGCGAGAAAGCCCAACCGGTTGACAGGACGGAACTTTTGGGGCTGCTGGCCAAAGGCTGGGTCAAAAATTGATCAGTGAAGCTGTCTGGATTCAAGCTTAAAGTCAAAACGGGATCCGAAACTTCTATTTTGCTTTTTGAAAACAAAAGAAGCTATTTTATCGCTCCTTTTAGGGGAAGAAACTAGTCACTAAAACCGATTTAACTTTGAGTTGCAGTCATAGGTGTCTGGGCACGCGTTGTTGACTGACAGACCTGTAGACAGTGCACCACAAACCCTACAGCCTCTTCACTCCTCGGCAGCCTCTCCCAATTCCGTGGCATCAGAACTGTGACGGAGCTTCCTTCACGTGGGAACTACTGTTCAATGCCTAAGAAGTACGCCATGAAGTACAGCAGAGTTCTCTAAAATTTGCAACAAGACTACCAATTTAACCCCACTAGGTTTTAAACAAAAACATCATTCTAAGGAAAAAAACATACAGCAGAGTGAATTTATGCTGATAGGCTTTTTTAATAGGAGGCTTTGTAAAAAGCATGTGGGAATATCTGTATTATACCAACGTAGATGCACACACAGTCTCCATTTTGGGTTTAATCTATTCCAGTACCTCCTTAGCCAAATGTACTAGATGACACACCTAAAAAAACAAACATAGGAACACCCCAACAACCCACCACAGGCAACCTCAAAGAATGCAAGTAACAGTCAAGTGAAATACATTTTTAATTATTGGATGTTTTGGTCAGTGCAAAGACATCTCAGATCGACTTACGTTGCTTCTTACAGGCATAGAGTCGATCTGACAAGACCCTGCACCAGCACGCATGGGGCTGAGCTCCGTTACTCACACCACCTGAAATTTGCTTTCCTACCTGTAAGGAGGGAACAATACCTAACTTTTTTATAACGGGAGCGCCTCTCAATCCCTATGGGTCACTGCGAAATCACTGAAGTCACAGTATTGTTACAGCGTACGCATTGGCAAAAGAGGTTTATTGATGGCTGTGCCTTATTTTGGTTACGAAACATGACCAGGACTGGAAATCACCAATGCATACCGGTGGGGAACTGGTCTCTGAGTGCAGCCATCGCTGCTCAGCTCCCCAGCGGATCAGGCTTGACAGAGCTTCCCTGACGCCCATGGAGCCCTGCCAGTTCAAACCAGCTCAGGGTAGAGCCTTGTGTTTCCTAAGTTTCACAGGTCTGATGTTTTAATAGAAGTAAAAAAGAGAGACACTATTCTTTATCATGACAAAGTTGGGCTGTGGCCGGTTGGCTCTCCAGAGACGGTGCGGCAGCTTTGGGCGTTCAGGCCGCTGTAGTACGTCCTACACCCACGCTTCCGCAGCTCCCCCTGCCCCAGGCGGGCTCCCCCCGTGAAGAGCTGCAGAAGGCTGATTGGAAAAGAGTGAGAAAGAACCAGGGAGATTAAACGAAATGCCTCACACCTGAAGAGTGCTAGGATTTATCAAGCTTGTAACAAACGTTACCAACCAGGCACTTTAACATGTGGAAGACACACGAGAGGTGCTACTCACCAGTGACTTCGAAGCTTATCGGACTACGCCTGCATTGGCAAACTGGTAAGAAGGCAAAGACTGCCAACACTCCCACAGCTTGGGATACCGTAACAACCAATAAAATATTTTTTTCACTCTTTACTGCAAAAATTAGAGAAGCAAATACAAATACACATCAACAGACAGCTCTGCTCTTTGTAGTACAACCAGACTTTCCCTTTCAGAAACAAATAGCAATGGCTGGCCACATGGCTCCCACCACTCAAAGCCTGAGTAGGGAACAGAGTCAAGAACATCCTTAAAAAATGGAAGAATTTTACGGAGGTTTTTTATTAACCAGATAAAAGCTCTATGATTAAAATTTCATTAAATGTCACATATTTCAGAGTAATGCAAAGGTTTTCATTGAGTAGCTAATGCCCTTTTGTCCAGAGGGTTCTTGGTCTGGAAGAGCACTTTATTCGACCACTTCAAAATCTGCGGTAACGCATGCATAACGTTGCACATCTTCCAGAAGTTCTAGAGGAGAAACCCCCTCGTTCACGTCCCTGGCTGTAGACTCAGCAACACGCTCCAACTGAAGCCAGCCTTTAAGCCTGGGGAACGCACAGGGCAGAAGTTACACGTACCCATGAGCCCAGCAGCGCTAACCGCACACGGCACTCCTGTCCCCCTCCACCGGGACCCCTGGGGCTACAGCTACCTGTCCCAACGGCAGGAGCTGGCCACGGCCGCTGGCAGGACGGAGAGACGGGTACAGACCCTCTGCACAGCCTGCAGGTTCGGCAGGCACTGCCGTCTACAGCGGGCTAGGAAACACGAGGGCTTTGGCCACTACCTCAATAAAAGACTCACCAATATTAATGGGAGACCTTTCAGCAACACTTAGGACCTCTTATTGTGAGGACGCTATATCCCAGAAACCCCTCCTCTGGGAAAAATTCCCGTTAGAGAACAATCTCAGCTGTTTCTAATTAATACCTGAATAAACCATTATGATTAGTAACCAACTTCTCCCATCACAAAAAACTTAAAGATACTTTTTAGAAAAATCCTCTCCACTTTATTAATGTAAAATTAAGTCTATGCACACATTTTTTGGCAATCCCAGCACATCCCTGACCTCATTTGCATATCTGATATTTCTTTTCAGGGCCCGGAAGCCAGAATGCCATATACACTCCCAGCAAACGTCAACAAATGCACCACCGTTCACGTCTCCCATTCCAGGATTCTGAATTCACACTGAACAGGCGGAACTCCCCAGTAAGTGAAGTGAAGAGAAGGGGGTGGCTAAATGGGCTGCCGAGGACAAGGAGCGATTGTTATGGAATGAGTTTAAAGCTGGTATTAGGGGAAAAAAAAAAAAAAAAAAAAAAAAAAAAAAGAGTGGCCAGCAAAAATATCCAGAATGAATTAGTTAGAATCAATATTTGCATAAGACCTTGATTTTGTCTTTTGAGGACTTCAGAAAACTGTTACACTTCTGGCACATTGCCTATATACCGTTTTTCCTTTCCTAAAATTAAAAAAAAAACCAAAAACAAAACCAAAAACCACGCTTAATTTTCTTTTCTGAGAAGGAAATAAGTTTGGGAGTGTATATTACAAAAAAGTACAGAGAGAGACTCTGTTACCAAAGCCCTGACTATGCACACTTCCCTAACAAATCCCTTTGATAGATTCCACTTTGACACTCAAACAACATGGAAAACTGATGCCTGGTTGCGGAGATCATTAAAGACTATTTGGCATTCTCAAAAAATGGAGTTAACCCTCATTTTTTGCCCAAATTCTACTCAGAATAATTAGATAACATACCAGATTACATTCCTATGCAACTTCCAAATGGAAAAGCTACTACTTGAGTTATTTTGTAATATTACTTACAACAAAAGGTTGCGTAGGGTGATAAGCAGAAATCAGCCAGTCCTCACAGAAACACAGCTGCGGAGATAGCTGCGGTGCCCGAGCAATCCCTACAGACGGCAGAGTACCCGCTGCCTTTTGCTTTGCGTACTCTTCACGATGAAATGCAATATATAATAGCAAAGACGAAATCACGATATATTCCGTGTAAGGCTGAATGTACAGGTTTCATCCTTTGTTTAAACACTTTAATTAATTCTAGTAAGTCAGGGAGCAATTTGGCCCTCAGTACATTTCATGAAAATTCACACAAATAACCTTACATTAATCCTTAACTGGGCATATTTAGCTAATCAACCATTTTATATCATATACAAGCTCCTCTAAAAACCTCAACACTAATTACCTACGACCTAAAGCTCCCGCCGCCGCCCAGCGGCAATGAGCTGAGTGCCCACAGATTCAGGCTGGGGTCACTTAGAGGGGCCGTTTCTCCCCAAGAGTCACGTAGACCCCCATAACTTAAACTCTTTTCATTAAGGTTTCTTGGAAGCGGTTAGACCTTAAGCCGTAACACTGCAGAAAACTCATGCTTCATCAGTTTTGTGGAGAAGGAATTTCATTCTGGAGCTATTAATCAGGCACTTTGCACAAAGTCATTCAGAAAAAGGTGAACTTGTCCTTTTTCTATAAAAAAATAGGTAAGCACACGTCCCCCCTCCCGAGCCCAGCTGCTACCGCAGAGGGTAACACCCCACAGCTCCTGGCAGGCTTTCAGCCTCACCAGGGCAGGCTGCTCCTTTCACCTGAACTCCCGGATTCAGGCATCCACACGAACAGAAACACGGCAGCCCTTAACAGCAAAGCTGTGCTGACGTAACGGAATGGGCAGTCTGCTTGAGTACAGCTCAGCCTGGTGTAACTGGGAAACAACTTCCAGAATCCCCACAGCCCGGAGTTTCTCTCTGAATTGAACAATGTTTTCTTAGGAAACAGACCTTCACAAACGGTACTATGGCTTCCGCATGACTTACCTTGCGTGTCAGAGTGATCTGAGAGCTGAAGTAATTTAGACATGTAAGTAGTTTATCATTGCACATTTAAACAGTTAAAGAACACATATCAAGCAAAACAGTATTTGGAAAACTGAGGCTACCACAAAGCCAGTTTGCACCATTAAAATAAAGTCTATCAATTCAATAAACATGAGGAACAAATTATGAAGTCCTCCCCGCACAAACAATAAGACTTCGCAGGAGGGAAATCCCTGCTTTTCATGCTGTTCCCTCTATTCAAAGTCCAACTATTTCTAATGGAAATTCCGTTTGCTATGGAGATTATGCTTCAGCCTTCTTTTTCAATCACCAGCACATCACCATACTTGCAGCAAGCGCACAGATTTAGGGAAGGGTGTGACGACCTCTCCTTAGGGGTTAATACTCAAGGGTGCATGCGTTTTTAAAAGCATCCCATGAGCTAAGAGGAAGTAAGAGCAACTTCTAAGCTAAGGCTCTGAAGTCTGAGCCACCAAATTAATGGACGAAGCATACCAGCTCCGGGGTATCAGAAAGACAAGCTACGGAATGAAATGCTGACGACAAATACGATGCACCTGACTTTCTGGAATGGGAAATCCCGGTGTGGGTGAACTCGAGCAACAGGTAGAAGGAGCAGGCTGTTACCTGCAGTACCAGCTGCTGCCAGGCGGTCGCCAGTGGCTGCCCATTGCCAATGTTGCAGATGCTCACTCGGTCTGCTGGCTGGCTGGCACGCTCCAGCTGCAAGGAGACATTGCGCCGCTCTTCCTCAAGGGCACGGGTAAGCCGCTCGAAACGAGCTTCTTGCTCTTTAACAGACGCTAAAATGCTGGCAGCAGACCTGATATCATAGTCATCCATGATTGTTTTCAAACGCTCCTGCCTGTTAACTGACCAGGGCAAATGGAAAGGGTTAGGTGGGGGGGGGAGGGCACAGGTTAAAAATAAAAATGCACATTGTTAGTCACCCTACTAAAATACTCCTCACTCTAAGAAGCAAACTGCACTGCTCTTTGAAAAGAATTCCTTTCCATCCATTGATTTGATTTTAAATTAAAAGTAATTAATCCAAGGCTTCTCTGTTCAGAAAAGAAAAAAAAAAACCACATGATCACCTTGGAGAGAGTTTATATTTAATTCCTTTGATCTTTTTGCTAAAACGGCTCTGACAAGGGCTTTCATCCCTCTTGCAAAACTAATTTCACTGTGCAAATAATAATGTACTTAAAATAAATATATAAAAAAAGATACGGCTTTGGAGGGAATGAGGAACACAATCTTTCTCGCTATAGATGCCTGGAATTTTTGTCTTTAACAGCATGAGAAGTTTAATTTTTTTACAGAAACTTCACGGTACAATAAAACAGCTGTGTCCATTTTTTGCAAGTGAATGGACCCCCCTCCCCAATTTAGCAGACAGTAGCTGAAAATGGTTTTAATTTTTAAATTACAGGAGTACACTGTAATATGGAAAATATTTTTAAATGCAGACAGTGCAATTGCAGTTGAAATGTGCTGGATGATTTCAGCGTGGTAGCCAACGAAACAGTTCTTCATGCAGCCATTCGCTAATAATGCAAATGAAAAAGCCAAAATCAAGCATCTTCCATGAAAACACACAGGACTGTTTGTCTCTCAGTGCAGGAAAAAGAAGAACTCACAAACCAGCTAGATGGGATGTATCTTCTGCCTTACGTCTTCTCTAGCAGGGTTATGAAGTGTTCCATTTTAAACCCTATCCTCATCTGCATCGTGCATGCAGCAAAACTCCCCCCGCTTCCAAAGATCTATAACGTGAACATCAGTTAAAATGTTTTCATAAGGGTATAAAATCAGCAACATAATATGAGCTTAAATGGTGCCTTCAACAGAACCCTTTCACTAAAGCTAAACAAGTAACTAGTTTACTACCGTCTACTACTGAACTACTCGGAGCACCTCTGAGATGAGCACAGGGGCAGAATTTTCTCCAGCTCCCGTAATTCAAGAACGGTTCATGCTCTGCACTAAGTCCCTAGAAATTGCCCCTTGATGTGCAAATCGGGAGCGATTCTTCCTGCTGCTGGAGATTCTTTGTTTTCCATCTATCCACAAGGATTTCCATGAGCACTGGCAGTACCAGACCCTCGTTTCCTGAAGCTTTGCGTTTCCTCCTTCAGTGCCGTTAGATGATGCACGCTTTCCACTGACACGTTTGCCATGGCTCTTACATTTATCAAGTCTCTCTCCTGTGCTGATGCTTTGGTAGCTAATGATAACGTGGTCATATACTGTTATGTTCCCAAAAGAGGGATATTGGTAGATACTAAGCTGCCTATTTTCACACAGTGTGTTGGAAACTGGTAAGTAGGCCCAAGGTCTCCCTTCTTTTGTCATATGTGGTTGAAATCATCCAACAGGCCCAAAAGACACTGGGGCAGAAGTAACAGTCCCAAACCCAGCGACATACACCTTGATTTCACGGGCAATAAGCTGCCAGTAGCTCTGTGGTTCACTGTTCACTCCTAGGGAGCTGAAGGTGAAAGGGATCGGGGTGATGATAGGAAACCGCATTGGAAACGGTGTACGGATTACCATGGATTAATGTCATAATGTTTACACATAACCATGATTTGAGCCTTTCATGTTTTGAGACCAGTAAGCAGAAGTGACTTTTCTCATTTCTGCATTGATTTAACTTCTACTGAGATTCTGAAAGAAAACCAAAAACCACCAAAGGGTTTTCCAGATGTCACAAACCAGTCAAAATACAGACCGAGCTGTCAACTCCAGAGACCTTCCACTCTGAACCTTCTTCCACTAGATTATCAGAAGTCTGTAAAACCTTCAGAGAGTACGCTGGTTTCTGCAAAGGAGCATCACAACCACGCAAGAGGACGCTGTGACTCACGGGAAGGCTGTACATGGTGGGACAGGACTGCCTGACTCTCCTGCCACATCTCCCCACGACTCAGCCCTGGCACCACCACACACCGGCACAGCCAGACGCTCTGGACCCAAGCTGGCTCACGTGCAGCCAACGCGCCTGTTTCTGCATCTGTGCCTCCCTGCTCGACACAGATGGAGACCGCTCTGCTTGTGGTCTCTCCTCCCAGGGGCGCGGAGATGCTTGCAGGCTCCTTGAGGGAGTGTGAAAGAAGTGGGGCTTCACAGACCCAGGCACTAGTCAGATTTTGGGAAAACACATACATGGGGGTTGGGTGGGGAGCGTTTCTAGCTACATATTCTTAAAGACAGCTACCTGCTTACTAATTATCGCTGCTGCCCTTGTGCTAGAGCAGAGCAACAGCCCGATGGACACACAGCTCCAAATACACCTCAGCTGCGGGGATGCTCCGGGCCCAGGGAGAAGAAGAGTCCCAACGGGGCAGGGATTCATGCACGGAGACAGGCTCCGGAGGGGTTCCGCAGAGCAGGAACGCAAGTTTCCTCTGCCGCTCCCTGCAGACACCCACCTTTCGGGCAGTGCGCTGTCTGCAGCTAAGCCAGCTCTGTCTCCCACGCACCCGATAGCACCAGTCGCTATCTTCTGGGGGCCCAGGAGCCTGGATACTTGCATGGACTAACTTAAAAAGTGAATCAAGCAGGGATGTAGGAAGAAGATGACAAGATGTAAACTACAGTAACTGAACTTAAAAAAACAGGTTCCCTTTAGAATATATAATGCAAGTTTCTGTTCTAAGGAGAAGCATTGCCAATAGCAGCATGAAAAACTGAGAAGCACCTCCTCTAATACAGATTCTGAAGCAGTAACAGCTTTAATAATAAAAATCACCGTTGATGACTGAGCTGGTATGTAACTTTCAAGTCACATTCTGAGAATGTGACAAAGATTCCATTCAGAAAATCCTTAACGAGCTACAAGCCCTTGATGCCACATGTGAGAGAACCCAGAAATTGGGGTTCTATAAATGGTACAGATCTCTAGAGAGCTACACAGATCTCCATGCAGAAAATATAACGTTAACCTCCCTACAACCATAAATATTGTGCTTCTTTTCTCTGTGCAAAGAAAAACACATGCAGAAAATAAGCTGTATAAATTTTCAGATGTACAATTAGTGACCATAAAAATCCTAATTGCTATGCAGAAACAGCAGCAGGACCACTAGCTGCCTTTTAGGAACTCTTGGACAAAGACAGACTTCTGCATTTCAAACGTTTTATTAACAGATAAATACTTGTTTGCTGTTGATTGCACTCCCAATTATTTACCCAGGGTTTCAACAATTTACATTATCAGCAGTCTAGACTAGAGGAGAAAAATAAAAGTACTGACTCATGAGTTAGTTACTCAGGCTGCCACTGGCAATTTGCTACCATTTGTAAATAAATTAAAGTGCATTGAAAAGGGTCTAAATAAATGAAAATATTAGACCTATAGCAGCCAGGTAAAGATTATTCCTTAGGCTGCACTTCTAAACACAGCAAACACTTGCCTACAGAGTGTCAAAGGCTACACTGACAGCAGCAAATCTCTCTCCTGCCTACGTGACTCTAAATATATTAGTGTTGCATTAGAGTTAGAGCAAAGTAAGAGGATCTGTTTTTTCTGACTGTTCATATGAGGAACTAATGCATCAAAAAGCCTCCTGTAAGTCAATACAGCTTAAGTGCTCAATAGGGATGAAAATCACCCCCCTGCAACGAGCCAAAAAGGGGTTCCTACGCACTACTAATGCCCCCGCTCATGCCCAAGCTTGAAGGCTCTTGGAAACGTTGACACGCCTGGGGTCACTTGGTACTCCGCAAAAAAGTGAGTTAACTCCGCACGCTGATTTTGCTAATGTAGGATGCAGCTGATAGTCAAGAGTTTTTAAAGAGCCCTTGAGATTAAGGGAGGGTCAAGTTCTGTGAGATTAGGGCACCTGAATCCTAACGGTCCTGGGGAACCTCACCCCCCTGCCCTTTTCAAAGTATTCTGCCTGCCTAAGGCAATCGGGTACGGGAGCGAGCCGCGTTCGGAGAGAGCGGTGTCCACCGCTCACCTACAGAACATCGCAGAGGCTTCTCTCAGCGGGAGGGGAAGCGGCTCTTGGGGCACACAGGACATTCTCGGGTCCAACAGTCTGAATACGGAGCACAGCTCTCCCACTATTGCTCTCTCCCAGCCCAATTCCACTAGGTCCTGCTGACGAGATGGGACTATGATGAGCAACAAGGAGCTTGTACATACAGCAAATCAGCCGCTGTAGCAGCAAACATGAAGGCCTGTGAGCATGCATGGAAACAGTAGCTGTGTGCTTCTACAGGGAAGAAATCCATCAGAATCAAAGCGAAAATGGGGCTTAAATAATCTATGGAACTCAAGCGCAACGCATGCTAATTATATTTTCACCCTGAAGTGCCACAAGAGATGAGTAGCATAAAATGACTGTTATCCCCCATGCAATATCGGAAAGCATGCAGAGAAAACCAAGCGATACACACCTAGTGGGTTACTGGGGTCTGAACGTTAGAGCTGCTGGGACATCACCCACTAAGACTAGAAAAGTACAGACAAAGCAGGAGAGCAGCCTCAAGCAGAACCAGCTACAAGAGAGAGGAAAGAGAAGACAGCGTTAGTTGATAAGGTATTACAGTCTCTTCTGTACACGGTCATCTCCCAAGTTCTCCTCGCTATGTTCTATAAATCATTTATTACACTGGTTTCCTCCTAACTTGGAGGAAAAAGAAACAATATTCAGAGAAGCCAATCATGAGAAAGCCAATCCTTAAGGAAAAAAACCCAAACTGGTTAATCTGGTTTGTTATCAGCGATCAATACTTGCGTGCTCCTATGAGACTTACTGTTAATGTCCTAAATCAGGGGAAACTCTGGACTGCAATAAGGATTTTGAATGCTACAAAACTGGATATTGTAGCCAAGGCCAAGCATTTTAAAACACAGAAACCTAACGTGACACTCTCAGATATGAGAGTAATTATTCAGGCATGCAACTTGAGGCCCTATGTTTGATGTATGAGCCCCCAAATTGCTGAAGATCATTTCACAGATACCTGTTAGAGAGGGTACATTAATTTCTAAAAGATGCACGCTGCACAACAGCTCACAGCCACTTTCTTTTTCTACCTGTCTGTAATCTAATCCTATAGAAACCCAGGTGAAAGCAGGTTTTGGGATATTAGGTCCTCTGTGTAGCTCTGTAAATCTCCGATCTGTTTTGTCTTAAAACATTTAGCACCAAAACTTCTCTGGGTCAGCAACTGCAAATTTAGTACCTGTTTTTGCTGGAGAATGTACAGAACAGAGTCCTTTTCGCAAAGGCATGGTTCTGCGAAGCAGTATATCCAGTTTTAAGCTCCCACCACATCAAAAATGCTGCAACCACACGGCATGAAATGCAGAGCCAGGACAAACTCACTTTGCTGGTTCAAATGGTTTAGAACATTTTCAGAGGGTAATTTTGCCCCAGCAGATTTTATGCTTGACCAGGTACCGTCTGCCCTCCTGAAGCCAGCATAAACACGATTTCTTGTGTTTCGGCCAAATTACCAGAAATCCGATCCTTTCTTTGCATGGATCCAACCTCAAAGGGCATGGAACCATCGTGCCAGAAAACTCATTTCTCTTAAACTAACAGAAGTAAATTCTATGCTCAGAACTTACTAGATATAACAAAAGCGTGCAAAGATATGCCCAAAAATGACAGTCAGGAGGCAGTGTGAGAGACAGACTAATTCTCAAGTAAATGACCAGAGAGAATAAACTAAGCATAATTCAGTTTATACAGACAAAAGAGCAACCCTTTGGAAAATAAAATAAAACATATATATATATATTACACGTTACAAATTCCAAATAAATTGCTTCTCAGACCTTATGGCGAAATCTATCTTGAGCCTGGCTCCTCTCGTTGCTGCTCTGGTTGACTGAGTTCTAATTTGACCCTTACGTGACAATCTCCACCAATGAATAGCAATGAGGAATTCACAAAGAAAGCTATTTCAATATAGTTCTCTCATAGGCACAGACAGACATACTGTGTTGGTGTCAAAAGAAACAAAAAAAAAAAGCTGGTCAGGGTTTTTTTGTTCCTTTGGACAGAAGCAGCCTGTGAAACAAGGCTTAAACTAGGGAAGGAACAAGGGCAGAGGAAATGCTAACAGGAAAACTCCTTGAGAAGGAACTTTGGATCTTAAGGACACAGCAATGAACACTGCAGCCCACCAGTTCTATTACTGCAGAAAAAATGTCAATGTGTAATATTTGAGGGTTTACATCAGTAGGAAATTTCTTCCGATCATCCAGCAGGAATCATTTTGTAGAAATAAATAAATTCTGCAAATAAATTTGCAGAATATCATACCACGATCTGGGTTTGGCAACACCAACAGAAGAATCCAGACACCCACACACCTTTGTACGCGCAATACAGTCCCAACACTTCACTCACTACTGACCTGCCTCTGGTCAGCAGCACCCCAGCATCTCCACTCTCACCATAATGGTTCCCAGTCCATTTAAAAATTCATACTTTAATTAACCTCTTCGTTAAAATCACTGAAAGCATACTGTATTCACTTACAAAAGATACAGTTCTCAGCGAAAAAGAATACAGAACTTTCTTATAACTCATACAGTCTCTTTCATGGATTAATCAGCGCATGTTTAAATGATGCCAGTTGTCCTTCTACAGCTTCCTTCGGTAACGATTCCTCACTTCAAGAGTTTGCTACTAGGAATTCTTCACGTTTTCCTTCCAAAATTTCATGCAGTGTTTTCAGGGCTTGGTGATACAGTGTGCCTACAGAGCTTTAATTATACTGTAGCTCTGTTTTCCTAGTAAGATACATTTCAGTTGCTATACTGTACTCCCAAATGGGAAGGAAAATAAATTAGAGCAATACAGGACACCTTTCTAACAACTGCATACATATAATAGCATAAATAATTCAGTAATGCATTAAACTTCAAATTGAAATATTTTTACAAGGGCAATTTTAAAAGTAAGTGTTTTAGCCTATGATTACTTTTACCCAAAGTAAAAAATTTCCATTTCTCCCTGAAATTTATCGTTTTTAGACCAGAACAGCGTAACAGCACCTTTCTGAAGCACAGCTCTTGCTCTCCAGGACCTAAGAACTTGTCTGCACTGAGTAAGCTGAACTCTTCCATCACAGAGCACTCGTTACGCCACACTTCCTTCAAAGATCAGCGTTTGTGTTAATTAAGCATAAAACAGCACAGCACATTACCTCACGCCTCCGAAGTGTCCGCACTAAGGTTTAACGGGGTACGTGACAGTCCACAAATTCACACGGTGCACTGTAAATTCTCCGGGTAAACACGCACTCCCCACGTATTTTCAAACGGGCGCCCAGGCAGAACAGTTTTTTAAAAATCTTGTAAACGCCAACAGGCTGAACAAGGCAGAGATGGCTGAATTCTGACTTCAGGCTGCGGAATTTGAACCTGACGTTAGAATCCCTTGCTATTGTGCTATCTCAGTAAGTGTCAATTCTGTCAACTCGGCCACAACTGTGAAAATATTAGCGTCATTAATACTTCATTCCCTACATTAAGAGAATCGCTGTTTTGCACAACTTAATTTCTGTTTATCTCCTTTAGTTGGGTAGCATGTGGAAGACAGCACTCCCCATATCGAGAAGCCAAGTCTGAAGTAACCCGCTGAGCTGAATGATGCGCACAAATCTCATGGAAAAAGTCAGAATATTTTGATGATTTCAGCAATTCCCTTTGCTTAATATTGTATATTATAATGAACAGGCCTATGTCTACATAATCCCCAGGAACTTCTATATTTTCCTTTTTACTTTTTGTTTTTCTGTAGAAATAAAATGCAGCTTGGAAATTAAAGCTAGAATGAACAAGATCATACTTTGCTATCTCTTTCGGAATATGAATAGTAAATTTGCTGCTTCTCAGACCTCTGACACCTTTTCTTCTTCCTCGGAACCTTTCCAAACATGATTGCTCCCAGCTTGATGAGTTCATAGGCCAATCACTTTAACACCCTAGAACACACGGCATTGCATCCTAAAGCTGCTGAGTGTCATTGATTTTTCAAAGGTCTCCCCCACTGAAATCGATAAGGAGTTCTACTTAAAAATGGATTGCACTTTGTGGTCCCTTTCTGATTCATGTATATTCAGGTTTCCAAGTATTCTCCCAGCTGCTTTTAGCAGAAGCTCTACATGCCCAGCTTCCCCGCTTCCTCTGACCCCAATCGGATTCTCCCGGACATCAATAGACGCTTTGGCCACTCGGCTTCCGCTGCGAGCACAAACAGACAATCTGTGCAAACTTGTATTGAGTAGAAGATTCCGCTAGAACCATTTTACTAGAATCCTGTCTTCCAAGCAGCTAGGAAGAAAACCCTTGAGCAGCTTACGCGAATGGTAGATAGTATCAGGCATTAAATTAACTGTCAGGGCATTGCTGCCTGCACAGGGTTGTATGGAAGGGCTGGGTGGGAGCTCATTTTCAACAGAAATACTTCCTTACTGTAGAGGCTACCTTGCAAGCACAGCCACCAAAAATCAATACGCCTATTCTTGGAAGAGGGCTATGTCAATAAGAAAGAGAAAAAGATAAAGATGAAAAGCAGCTAGTTCATAACTTCTCTCCCTAGTTCTTCCCCTAGTATTTTAAAGTTTGGCTTCATTAATATACAATCCAATCTGGCCACAAATAAGCCAATCGCGCAAACAAACTGTTACAAATTTATGCCATTACTTCCACAGAATACTTAAAAGTTTTCACTAAACAGTATCATGGAATCATAGAGTGGGTTGGGTTGGAAGGGACCTTAAAGACCACCTAGTTCCAACCCCGCTGTCAATGTACAAGTACTCTCATTTTTCTTGGCTTCTTGATGTTTTGAGTTTGGTAAAAGGGCTTCCATTTTAAGACAAAAGATACTGAGAGGAATGCGGTCTGAAACTGCCCATATGCGGGGAACTACAGCAAGAACAGCCACATATTTGCAAGCATTAAATCTCCATGTCACAAAACGCAGAACAAGAGAGTCGGTGGGAAGGCAGCAATTTCCACAGCCAGACCAGCTTCTCCTTGGCAAAATGGAATAACTGAAATATTGCAGCAAGGCTGGAAAACCCTGCAACTGGTCATAGTAATTCTTTCATAAAAGATACTGTTGTGCTATCTCCTAACAGGTGAAATACATAAGAAAATGGGAAGCAAGAAAGACCAGGGGAGCGATGCAGCGAGGCAGACCAGCAGCCAGCGCGTCGCAGCCGGCTGCCCTCGCTGGAGGCTCGCCGCCGCGCTGCACGGCCCGAGAGGAGAGATAAAACCCAGCCGTGACCCCACAGAACAGCGAGTGTTTAAGCTCAGCAACAGATGTGTCAAATGACTTATCCCCACCACGAGCAGTTAATTGATGCTATAAATAGTACTCTGCAGACGAAAAAAAAAAAAATCCACCTACTTCTTGTATCCACAGCACGCAGTCTAGCTTTGCTTATCAGTAACACTATTTTCCTTTAAAGAAGTGGGCTTGGGTGTTTTACATGTAGATTAACACAGAGAGATAATTTGATTTCGGGCTACCAAGAGATTTCCTTCCCTTTATGTTTCAGAAGAACAGGGCTGCATGCAGCTAAATGAGATCCGTAGATTACAGTAGGAGAAAGGCTAATAAAACTGCATAGCTACATTCCTGGGTAATAACAAATGGTCTTAATTCTAGGGCTCCAATCTCAGGGTTTATGAGAGCATTTCCAATTACTACTTTTAAGAATAACACAAATAAACGCATCAAAAGGAAATAGATTTTTTTAACCCATCTGGATCAAATACTTAGTATCTCTCATAGCATTTTACACCAATAAACAAACTGGCATTGCTGGGGGGAGGGGGGGAATCCCAGTTCTGAAGTGTTCAAAGCAAACATCTTCCCTACGGTTTTCTTACTACTTTCAGGAGAAAAAAAACAAAACCACCCCCTCCGCCGCCTGTTTTTCTAACCGTGTGTCTTATTTAACTCTCAGTCCTAGCTAGTGGGTTGTGTGGCTGCTCTATTGCTCCACCAGGAAACTGAAAACATTAGTATAAACAGGAAAGAAAAAATGTCAATATTCATGTTTAATTCTTGAAGCTACTAAATCAAATGAATTTTATTAGCTGCTTACCAACCAACCCTACTGCATTACTCTGCCATATTTCAACCTTTCTCATTAAAAACAACCAGATTTCGACCTTACATTGCTTTAAACCAGGAACGTTATCAATGAAGAGGAGATTAAAGCAATACAAAAAGAGGGAAGAAGCAGTATGAGGCCCGCTAGCTCTAATTCTCTCCAATAACATCCATCTCATTCGAAAGCAAGTATTTGTTTCACCGAGCTAAATTTGGAAGCCTGAGGCACTAAGTAAACCCACTCCGTTAGACCAAAACTATAGATCTGCTTTGTGCAATTGCATGTGCAGAGTCCAAGACAGCAGTGGCAGACCCTCCACTGTTCAGCATCTGGAAATTCAAAGTGCAAGCCAAGTTCATTTTACCCTTGTAAGTTTAGGATGCAATCCAAGATTGTGCTGATTAACGCCACAGCTTTTTAGTATTACAAGGCAAACATGCATTTGAGAACTAATAAATAATATCTGAGCAAAATAAAAAGTATTTAGCTCATCTGATGTCTTGAATAATCATCCAGTTCATGCATAAACATACAGAGGCAGGAAAACCAGATACATTTTAATGACAGTCTCGGAGAGACTCATCATTCCATATGATGGATTTTGGCACGTAGCATCTCTCCAACACTGCTAACAGATCAGTCTTTGTAACACACTGCAAAAACGTCCAGCTCCAGAGAGTTGTTTCTGCCCCTCGAACAGGCAGCAATGTCCCAAGAACTGCCAATACACCTTATCTGTTCCCAGGTGCGAGACACTGCGGAATCTTCGGAGCAGAAATCTTTATCACTCCGAAGGATTTCCTCTTCTATTAGCCAAGCATATTGGCTTCTTTGAGGTTACACTGACAGTCAAAATGGCCTTCAGAGAGTAATGGCCAGGACACGTCTCGTTCCTATTATTGGGTAAATCAAGACGCCATAGTAACCCCATCGGTTAGTCCAGACTCAAGTGCTCTTTACTCGTTCAGATCTTCACTTGCCTGAAGCAGAAGTGCAGTGTCTGCGAAGTGTTACACTCATACATTTATCAAAAATTATTTTTATTACATCACTGCAAATAGCAATTTTCACAACTAAGATTCATATCTTTATTATAAGAGCTTTTTATTCATTGGCTTGTAGCTCTATCAAAGTTTACAGATTTGGGCCGAAGTCTTGCCTGGCAGATCTTCCTTCAGGCTGAATTTCTCTTTTAGGAAGACATCAGCTAGAATAATTTGACTGTTTCTCATATCAGTTAGGGGAATTTATGTGCAAGTTTCTTCCGTTAGTGGCTCAGAAGACAGGGCCAAGCAGCTTGCTATCAGCCAGCAGCCCCCGGGCGGCCATCCCAGCACTGGGATACGGCGATCCCTTCTGGTCTGGACGCAGAGGCCAGCAGAGCCTGGGAACCGGCAGCACGCTGACCCCCCCAGCCAGCCGCCAGGGCTCCCCCCGCCCCAGCCCCTCTCTTCCCACCTATAAAACCTGCTCTGAGTTCCACCTTAGCACAAACCTCCATTTCAACCGGAGAACCACCACATTTAACCTACACCTTCTGTGCTGAGGTTCACCCTGATCTGAAAATCGGTCGGAACTGGAGAAGGTATTGGATTTACGGGGTCACTATCGATTGTCTTTTGGACAGATCATTTTCTTCCAGGTAGCTACAGTCAGACACTGACCTCATCCCTTCCAAGGCTATCCTACTTTTATATCTTTGACTAAATCTTAATGCTTTTTGTAGCTTTTATCACCCATCAATAATATTCCTTCTTTCCAGGAATGCACTTATCACTAGTACCTAATTGCAGTTATTTGGAAGCAGAAATATTTCTTCGAGATGGCTGAAGATCTGCTCCAAGAACCAACCTTCTACTCAAACATCCCTTTTTAATGATGACCACTCTGCTGATAACTGTGCTGAGTGGGAAAAATAATTTTGCTTTAACTGCCCAGCCACTTCAAATGTTTAAAACAAATTCCCTCTACTCATCAAAATGAAAATCCTGCACTGTATAAATCGGAATGTATTCCAGCTGTAATAAAATACTTCTAACTCATTTCATTAAGACTATGTAAGTGACAGAGGTAAGTAGCAAACAATTCAGACAGTAAATACAATGTAAGCTCTGTTAAGAATCCTTCCTACAAACATCTTTGAAACTTTAAATGGGCTATATACACTTTCAGTTTTGACATACATAAAAGGGACAACGTTTAATCTAAAAATAATCAAATGAAAATGTAAAGAACTCTCTAAAAATCAGTAACATGGTATTCGTTATTCAGAGGATTATTTTTGAAGAATGTTTGGCTAAAACTATAATCCACCTACACTGAGAAAAATAAAGCAGTACACAGCAGGGAGTAGTACTTCAGGAAAAGAAACAACAGAGTACTTTAATATTTAATCTCATTATTCACCACCAAGCCCCCAGATTTAAAACAGACACACCAAAGTATTGAGGTGATTCACAGCAGCGGAAAATGCTTGTGGTCATCCTGGAAGCAACCAGCAGACCGGCCTTTTGATGGCACAGTCGGAACGGAGAGAGGAAGACACACCTTCAGAGTATGACTCCCCTGCAGAGAGGGGAGCGTGCAAGACACAACCACAGCCTTCAATCGAGCGCCTTCAGGTACAGAAAAACCTTAGGAAAGCCCGGGCACAAGCTGAGACCAGGGCAGGAAGGGAATGCTTCAAGTCCACCTACGGCCATAGGGAGAAGCCACACAGTAAGAGACATTCCCTGCTTTGTCAGGGGTGGGATGAAACTAAACGAGGATTTCCATGGCAGAAGGGAGACGTTGGTCAGAGATGGTGTGAAGTCACAAAAGAGAAAACCGTCACCCCTGTTTTCCTCTGCTAGCCCTTGACTGCGACCCTCGCCAGTGCCTCAGCTCTCACCACAGTACAGAATTGCAGAGGTTCCTGTCCTGCTTCCACAGGTTTATCGTGGGTATTTCCTTCTTTCTGCCCCTCAACCATTCTACCGCTATTTTAAAACAAAGCTCTTCAATAGCATGTAAACTAATGAATTTGAGAGATGTAAAGATAATTTAAAAAAATAAAAGGACAATGATTTAAGAACACTCATAATGACAAAACAGCAAAATACTCAAGAGACTTGAAGAGCAGCTGCAGAAACACAATACCTTTTATAGTGTTCCTTTCTTGTAGTGCCTTTAAGATAGAAAGTCTCCCTTGGTTCGATGATAACTCTGTCAGAGAAACAAAGAAACATAACAAAAAAGACATTTTTATTCCATCTAGAAGAAGTAGGAAGAGGGGATTGTTTTTAAATAATTTATAACATTTACATAATACAGTGGAAATCTATTAGTTGTATCTCCCCTTGGTTCCCCTTCCCTTCCTGAGTTACACTGGTGTACAACAAAGAGTTACACCTGACATCTATTCCCGGAAACCCCAAGAAAGTCCCACAGAACTGGAGTACAGAAAGTAATCTCCATAGGAAGAGCTCGTTCGGCTAACTAGCTATTCCGATCCTCTTGATTTCTGCCCCAGCGCCACTCGTATGTGCATATATCAAACATTTCCAAACTGAGAATTTAATCCCATATATACTTAATTCCCCATGGATTCATAGATATAAAAGCCAAAAATGTTTCCTTCATAAGCATACACCATCGCATTTTCAGTCATCCAGATCTAAATACCACCTAGCAACTCTAAAAATGTCAACTGTGGCTACATAAATACACCTCATCCCCTTTGACATTTTTTCTTCTAGCAGCAGGAAATAAGAGAAATTAGGGCAGGAAGACGTTCACCTTTGAAACTCACCAGACAGAACTCAACGTTTTTCAACATCTCATTTTTTGTTTGAGCTTCAGGTAGTATTCCCATTACACTGTTTTTCATCCTAGCAATTTCTCACACAGGTAACAAGCAGGATCCTTTGTCTCAGATTCTCCGTCTCCTCCTCTCTTTCTGAGACCGAGAACATTTCGAGCCGTGACTCCCGCAGACCACCCTGCCCGGCTGCACTCAGGCTGAAGCCCCCCCAGCAGACGTGCCACCGTGCCCCCGTGGCCAGCCTGCCCTGCCGCCGGCCCCTCCGCCCGAGGTGCGGTGAGGCGGACACGTCCATCAGGGCTCAGTAACCAACAACACCTCAACCTTCAGACTCCCTGTAATCAAACAGGTGCTAAAGCAAAATTATACATCTCTGATGCAAGGTGAGCGTTTCTTCAAAGCCTAACTTCTTTCGGCTTTTGTCTCACAACAAGCCCACGACCACCTCCTCGAAGTAGGCCAATTTTATGTATTGTATTAAAACAGTCTCCATTTTTAAGCCAGAAATAATTCATTATTTATGTTTAATGTCACCTGGAGCACACAAAAACTACTGAAAAAATACTTTGCTGGATTTTTCCTTCCTCCTTTCCCCCTTGTACTTTTTCTTTTAGCAGATTCAGTCAAAAAGACCAGCAGCCTAAGGCATTTGTCTTGAATCAGGACTTGCTGGGTAAGGCCCAGATCTGCTAGAGCCTTCACGTATGTCTGTGGGCTATTTAACCTTTTTTCTATCATATAATCTGGGAAGAAACTGCATTTTCCTATTTTGCAAGATCTCATAAAAAAATATATATAAAATATCATGAGGTATCAGGTACTTCAGGAAAGGAACACCCGCACTGTTACTAGTCTTCCAGTGATAATCAAATTTGTATAGCCTGAAATTCAGTGTTGACTATCAAGAAAAAACTACTTGTCTTTTCAATACAAGTCTAATTATTTCATTTTATTCTTTAAGCAGAATTTTTTGTTAAAACGTTCAATACCTTGTGCAACCAGAAAGTTTAGCGATAAGCGTAGATGATGAAGGCAAGTCTGGAGGAGGCTGCACTGCCGATACAACCATGCACAGGGTGGATAAACCAGAGGTGGCTCAGGAGGAGCTGCGACAGTAATTTAACCCCCCCGGGCAACCCCCTCTTGCAGGACGGCCACTATGCCACCTCGTCCTGTGGGTGACCGTCCGTGATGTGCTGCCTGCGGTACGGCAAACAACCGCACCAGCTAACGATGACAGAGCATGCCGTTCTCATGGCATTCCCCCGGGAGCAGTCCAACGGACACTGGGAAACCAAGGGCGGGTTTAGATGGGCTGCGGCCAGCCCAGAGCTTGAGCCCAAACTCCTGGGAAGCCTGGAGCTCGCTGAGGCTCAGGGCAATATTGCAAAGTCCCTTTGCCAGCCCTCCACGGCCGTCCCTCTGACACCATGGACTGTCCTGCAGGGGAGAGGGAAAGCGGAAAAAAACTCACCAGCCGGGACCACGTGACATTTAATAGAACACCTGTACTTCATTACCAAAATGCTGCTTCATTCCAGTGATAAACTTTTATCACTGGTTTTAATCAAGTATCTTACGGCTCTCAGATGAGACAGGTAGAGAAAAACCTGTAATATCCTTTTCAAATTGCTTGTTATCTCTCACTTGTAACTAATTACCCCAGTCACGCTGTTAGAGATTCTGAGCAGTTTTATGTTTGCTCGCCAGCAAATGACTGAAAAAAATGAAATTAGACAATTAGTCTCTAGCTATAATAACTAATTAAGATAAATATTTTCACAATAAGGAACTTAACAGAACATCAAGACACTGACACTGCAAAATGCATGGGAAAGCAAAGCATCTATCAGCAAACAATTTCTCACCATTCAGTGAGTTCCACAACTGCATCCCAGCCACCACTTCGTTCTTTTCCTACTCCAGTGAACATAATTAGTTACTAAAACTTCTTTCTAACGTGGTGAGAATGTGAGTAGCTCATTGGACGAGAGGAGAGCTTAGGGACAAATGCTGATGCTGCACCATCACAAGTACCTTCTTGGTCCCTCACTCAAAGAGCTTCTGAACATACACCCAGTTCTTGAAGACGATTCCTGCGCAGTCAGTTGCGTGAGAAGCAATCTCTGGGGAGGTAAGGCACGGGTAAATCCACCGAACTCCCTGGACTTGCTTGGCCTTTGGTCCACGCTGTGCTAGCCTGCTCATTAGCGACGCGGAGCCAGCGTTACGCACACCCACTAACGAAACACATTCTGTGGTGCTGTGCGGGTTCCTCGCCTGTGCGCAGAAACGGGTGCAATTAAAACTGACGAGCGTGAGGCAAGTAGTAAAGCACAAAATAAGTGGGAGAGACAATAAAATGGTGTGGATAGACAAGCAGACTACTCTTCAATTCAGCTGCAATACTACCACAAGCATGTATTGCAAAATCGCGCCAAGGGCGGGAATGGAAAGCCTGTACCTTTGCTCCTTCTGTCACTCCAACGAGCTTCTCTCTGGCATTTCTAGCACTAAAATAACTCATAATGAATTTGGATGATGTAATTTATTTGGTAACAGAAAATCACCTGCAGATGCATAGCTGCAGCCCTCACCTCACGCTTCCAACCCGAAATCAGCCTTAATGGACTACTGTTTCTCTCGCTTACAGCAGCGCATGGCAGCCAGCACAACGTCAGTTAACACGAGTTACGCCCGTGGAAGAGAGACCAGTGGAAAAGAGCTCTCTCGGTCCCCAGTTAAATTGCTCTGTCCATGTCTTGCCCGTGTTGGCTGCAAGAAGCTCAAACCCTCCAGTTGTATGTTTTCCTCAGCAGGAGCTTTGTCACAGATAAACAGGTGGAGCTGAAAGTATTCTTTGAGCTGTATTCTGCATCCACTGTGATTCACTTTTCTTAACCAAGAGACAAGGAGGTGAGGAGGAGGCATTTTTTCCCCTAAGATCCTTCCTCCTTCACCTTATACCCTTATTTGCTAAACTGCCATTTTATATCAGAGAGAAATGTGGGCTATTCTGACTGACAGCACAGGAGCTCAGCTGGCAAACACGGGGCGTCCACGTTACACAACTCACTGCGTGGGGACACACTCTGTCACAACTTGGGCCAAAACGTATGGAGCCGTCACGGGAAGTGAGGTCTCTCCCCTTAAAGACGTGATACAAACACAGCTACCACACAACACCCTGAACAACAGCAACTCCGTACACTCATTATCGGGCCTTGCATCGAAAGAGGCGGGCTGCAAGCTGTTTGATATTCTAATATTTACACTAAATTATCTTCAGAAATTGATTTACAACAGCATTATTTTTGTGTTACTTATGAGCGTTGAGTTCCCTTATAAACTCCTACTCAGTCTTAATTCTAATGTCAATCAGCATGTTAACATCAAGCAAGCAACCATTAGCTAAAGCAGCTGACCAAACGCGGCCAAGCTGGCCAGAAGCAGTGGCACAACGCCCAGGGAGCTACAAACCCTCAGCGTGGCCGGAGACACAGCCCCTTCCACCTGGAGGCTCCGGCTAATAGCACGTACTGCCGATAAATTTCATACAAACAGTACAAAAGCAGTAAAGAGCCCACGCATCAGTATATAGACGTGGCACAGATAAGAACTGCGGCTTTGTAAAACGTCCGGACGACAAATGTACACCCGCCTACGTAGCACGCTGCTCAAGTCATTACACGCTAACAGTGATGTAAAGCCTTCATTAAGGAAACGACGGCTGAACTAACTTTGGCAAAGCAGGTGCACCTGTTTCCTCAACGACCTCAGTGTGTTGATAAAGACATGGCATATTAAAAGAAAATGTATGAAATATAGAACTACACAAGCCAACGTACAGTGATTCACTTCAATGTGCTATGATACAAGCAAGTAAAATTCAAGCTAATCCTTTCTACTGAAGGAAGTGCCACAGACTTTTGTGTGTTTCGTAAATTAATATTTATAAGAAGCCCAGACAGTTTAGTGTTTTTAATCTAGAACTGGGATTTTCTCCCAAACATCAGACAGAAAAGTGGCATTAAAACTGCAGTTTCTTGATTGCCACAAACCTAAATGACAGTATTTCCGAGATTTGTTTTCTGTCATGTCATACAGATTAGCAACTGTATGCAACTGGGAGATTTGCAAAATCCACCAAATAGCCATGAATTAGACATTTCTAACTCTTTAAAGTTAATACATAATAATCTTCCTATCAAGAGCCTGCTGATGGCTGCTACTACTACTTTCCTAATATTTCTCATTACAAACATAGACATCTAGGAATGGAAAAACAAGCAGATATACGCAGAATCTAATACCAGACGGGTGCACATATATATTACAGGTATCTGTAATAATTGAGACTTTGCCAACAACATTGTTTCAAGAATTTACGTAGCAATAAACTTGTAGCCGAACACCTTATTTAAAAAATGTAATTTAAAATTTTACAGCCTAATATGCATAAGAATTTATCGCATTGAATTAAATTGAAACGCAGCACTTGATCACCTTTTATGCAAATTTTGAAAAGGAATTTTGTTACATTATATGCTAATAGGAAGTTTTATTCAATTTAACTGATGAATTACCTGATTTTGTTTTCCAGTATACTAAGGATGTCCCAATTGAACATGATAGAGTTTCGTGGGGTAACCAAAGTCACCTTATATGTATTACAGAAACAGAGTAAATTTATTCATTTTAAATGAGAGGCAAAGGTGATCTTCCAAAAATTTATAATGAAATTTAATCTTGAAAAAAGAAGAAAACAAATTAAATCCTGGTTTTAGTGATAATACAACATCAGTGCCACTAAAGGTCACAACAGGTGTGGGAAACTCTGGTTGCAGCTGGTTGCATTCTGCAGGGCAGAGATTCCCCTCGGGGCGAGGCAGCCCCAGTGCTGCGACGGTGGCCACGGCTGCGTACCCGGGGTACAACTGCCCAGTTCAGCCCACAGCTGCTGCTGAAAACCCCAGCGAACAGCACTGAAGTTACTGGCTGAACACCAAGAGCCTCTTACGATGCTTCCGTTTCTTGTTCCGAGAAGTTGTGTGTGAGAATACGATCACCCTAACATCCAGTCTTCAGCACCTTCGTCACTGCGCGGCTCCGAAGGGTGCTGCAGGGCTCAGTGGTTCCGCTGCGTCCTGCCGGGCTCCCGCGCCTCCGCTCAGCTCCCGGTGGGCAAGGGGGAGAGCGGTGGCCCACTGCCGTGGGGCACGGCCCCCGGAGCCGCGCACTAACCCCAGCGGCAGCGGACAACGAGAACAGCAGCTGCTGGGGACAGAGTTATCTTGACGACAAAGCTTTAGGTTCATGACTGTAAATAAAATTCCAGATTATTTTTCTAATCTAGGTTGAATCACCCACCATATACAAATTGCAGTAAGTTAACGACTCCCAAACCAACATTTTTACTTTTCAAGGACTGGCAGTGAAAAACCATTCCTCTTTCAAATACACTCCCTGAAGAATGTTGCACTTAATACAAATTTTGACACAAAGAGTCAATCAGCAAGATTAATTTACCATTATGTAAGATCTGAGTATAGGTTTAATTTCTTTTCTTACACCTTACACTGTTCTCCCCCAACATTACATTATAGACCAACTCGTTCAACTCCAAACGTAAGCTTAACGTTAAACTAATAACCTTGAATTTGTGTAAGAATTATTTTAGATTTGAAAAACGTGCTTTGCAGAAGAGCTGTTTTCTAAATAAAACAGCAGTTGCTAGTTACTAGTACCGGTAATCATATTCCTGTTAATATCTATATTATACAGTGAATTTACACGATGAAATTTAAACATTTCCAAGCGATAGAAATACCATTAAGGTGGTTTTACAGATAGGAATTTTCAGCGCAGCCACCCCCAACCATAAAAATCAGGAAAAGCCAAATGATCTTTGCTTATTGGAGACTTCAGCGTCACACAGCTTCCTAACCAATTAAGAAGTCCAATTAGCAGTCTGGAGGGTGAGAAATGGCTTCCGAGCTTGATTTCCTAATTCGAGGTTATTGCCCCGCGCCAGGGACCAGCAGGCTGCAGCCTAAACAGAGCAGAGGGACAGAAGGCACCAAAGGAGACCAGGAGAGAAAACCAGAAAGGAGGAATCTCAAAAGTCAGGGAGGGAAGAGGAGAGAAGCAAATTGTTTCATTTGTGGGTGGAGAGCCAAGTTCACCACTGACTGCAAACTACAGCAGACTCCAGCTGTGAATTTAGCCAAGGGATTGTATTTTAATTTCTTGAGGCGACCTATTCAATTCACTGTCATATTTAATTGAAACAGTAGACGAAAGGAACTGAGAAACGAAGCTCTCCCATTTGGCCCCTATTTGAAAATGTTTTGATGAAGAGGAGAAAGGTCTTGCCTGAAAAAGAAAAAGGGAAGTTTAACACGTGTGTCACGGCTACTCTACTGGGTTTTAAACTCATTTACTGTACAACCAAACTATAAAGTTAGGAGTGTCTTTAAATAACTCCTTCCGCACAGACTTCCCAAAGCAAGCTGGAATTTTTAAAGTAAACTATAAAAAGGAAATCTTTGTTGACAATTTTAATTCAAAAAAGAAAACTGCAATTTACACTGACTACCTCACTGTACTCACACAGCACAGATTAGCTGCTATGGACCAGCACAATGCTGTCAGAGTTTCGTTACGATTACAATAACCAGAAGCACTCCGCAGTCACCACCGGCAGATGTTTCTGGGCTGATCTGACATCATTCTAGCATGTTAATTATGCTGCACTGCCAGTGGCTAACATCTACTGGCTTGGCAATTAAGCTGGCAAGGTCTCAACTCTGAACAAAAGGCAGCTACCAGATATTTTGTCAAGCTAGGAAATTTCTTACCGAAAATATGTACTTGAAAAGAGTCCAGTTCTTTCTGAGCACACTCTCTGCGCCCAAATGGAAGACAAAAACCAGCCTGAAAGAAAGCTTAACAACTAACAATATTTTGTGAATAAAATTACAGGGTACCCTAGCTTAATTTAAAAACTATGTTTTCTCCATAAATCTGCAGTTGGACCGAACAGTGTTACTAGTCTATGCTGACAACGGGAATGCTGGAAGTGGTTGCTATTACAATGGTACCCAACCCCTGTAACTGGTGTAAGACCTTCCACCACAGACAGACAGATTGCCATTACGTGCTAACAAAGTCAAAAGAAAGGAATGTCAAACGCAGGTACGACTGGAGAAACCCCATGGAGGATGACAGTTTGCCGAAGGTCAGAGCCATGAGTGAGAAGCCAGTCTCCTGGAGCTCAGAACTAGTCCTTAACCCAGCAGTGATGCCTTCCTCTCCGCCTTAGGAAAGGCAGACGATTGAATGGGGCCCCAGTCACACCTCCAGCTCTCACTGCTATTTACATGAAGCAAGATTTTTGGGTTTTTTTTTGTTTTAAACAAGAACACAGAAAACTATTTTGACACAACTGGAAGTCCCGTAGCAAACCTGCAGAATCCATAGCCCTCTCGGGGACGGTGGGAGATGCACACATCTGCCAGATCAAGTGGATGCATGCGTATGCAGCTGAACCTAATTAATGAGCATTCCCAAACTAACAAACTACATATAAATGGTTAGGAAATCAAAAGGTACAAGTAGTTGGATTATTTCAGATGCGCTGGCATTTTTTTAATCTCATTTTATGTTCCACAGAAGCAGTGATTTTACTAATGAGGTTTTGGCTAGTAGAAGCTGCAAGGATGTGAAATCTGTCAGCCGGGTGACAGTGAGAGTGTAGCACGTCTGCCTGACTTACACTAAAATGACGTATATTCTATTTAATTGCATAACAATGTTTCCATTTGTCTTTGTTGAAAAATAATTTCATAACTTCTCTTTATTAATGATGACCCGAAGGGAGAAGTTCACATGAAGAGAAGAAGTAGGATCTCTACTCAGTCATGCACAACAAACAGTGGTACATTAGCACAGATTAAGATCACTAATACAAATTGCTTCAATACAGCAAGGTGAAAATTAAAGGCGAAGCACTGTAGAAATCTAAAATGAAAAACAATTGCCAGGAAAAGATATAAATAGCATCCAACTCCTTGCTCTGGGAATGCCAAAGAGATGGCTAGGAAGAATACCTAAGGATAGAAGAAATCAGTCATTGGTAGTTGTTAAGATCAGCGCTTAGTAACCTTTCCTGGCAAACTGGGAATTCCCACACAAAGCAGAGGTGGCTTCCTGAAGAAGGAAATAGGGAGAATATTTGTATTCCGAGTCCCAGAACTCTTGCAAACCGTATGCATCATTTTAGCAGGCTCAGGCTACCAGGGAGCCATGTTACTTGGGCTATTTACAGATACTCAAATACTTGGCTAGTTTTTTCAATTCCCAGCCCAGCAAGAGCAGCTAAAATGTGCAGTATTAGCTTCCAGAAGTACGTGTCACCACATTCGCAAAAAGGTTGTGGAAGTACCTAGAACCTTATCTTAGCTGAAGCATGGCATATACACGTATTTATTAACATGGCTTGTTTCCTACTGCTTTCTGTTCATAAGTTTAACGACCATAGAATCACACAACAGGTTGTTGGGTTTAATCTGGTCTTTAGACACTAAAAAGGAGTTCAGGCTCTTCCTTTAAAAGGATTAAAGTGAGAAAGCAGTAGGAATTTGGTTATCCAGACACTTCTGAAGCAGAATTATTTGCTTTGCCATACTGTTTCCTTTTCTATGGTGACTGCTCCTCTTTTTCATGTACTACTGTAGCTCTTGTGATACAGAAAAGTTATTACAGTCCTACTGTAAAAAAGTTGAAACAATTTCTTAGACCCACATGGTTTTATATTTATCTTTAACGCCAACGAAGGGAGATTAAGTTAAATCGTGTTCCTAAAACTCTGACATCATGCTAATTTCAAGCAACTTCTTGTTGCTTTTTCTAAGAAATATTGTGGGGGATGTGCAACAATAAAGTGTGTTAGGATTCTGAGAATACAATAAGCCAGTATTAAAAATTTTTTTTAAAATTTAAAAAAATAAAAATACACCCCCTAGATTTCTTTCAATAGTTGCCTGTTTTTTAAAACCTGCCAGCTCAGATCACTAGAAATTTGGCAAGTAAAGTGACCTGGTTAATGCAGTTCAGTGACAGCCTGACCTCACAGAGCCCCAAGTACTGCACTTTGTTACGAGTGGAGACACAACCAAGAGACCAAAGATGCCCCTGAAAGGCCAAACGAACCAACGGAAGACGGCAGTGGTGGTGCCAGGAGTACAGCACAGGCTAGAAAGCCTAGCAATGAAGCGTGCTGGCACCGGGTAGACTCGTGAGCGGGAAGGACACAGAAGCACTGGCAAGGCGCGGCGCTCCGGAGACCTGCGTTTCCACTGCAAACGGAAGGAGAAGCGCCAAGCGCGCACCAGCACGGGGAGCGTGTGCCAAAGCGCGCTGGGAGCTAGAAGCGGAGACCCAGCAGTGCCTGAATCTCCGCGTTCATCCCTCTCACCGTATGCTGGGGTAACCTCCCTAGATGAATATTAGGCGGTATGAGGTAGCAATGGACTAATTAATATTAATTAATATTTTTGACACCTGATTTGGTGACTGCAGAGAACTTACTTTCTGGCTAGGCAGAGGAAAAACAAGCAGAAAAAACATAAACGCAAGCAGAGACACAAGGAAAATAAGGTTAGCAGTGGAGAAAGCCCACACCCAGTCTGTCCTAGGGAGCTACTGCTTGGTCAGGAAAGGGAACAGGGAATTAACAGAAGAGAAATAACCAGGTACACAGTTCACATACATTAGCGCTGTGCTGCAGTCCCTGCTACTCACGTTGACAGTAGGATTGACATATATTCCTGGTAAGATCAGTGAGCGTGGAACCATGTTGCTTTTGAAACTGATGTACTTATCAGTATACATTTGATATACCTGTGGAATCAGTTTTTCAGTACCGCATGACCTTTCCCCTTTTGCTCCCAACACAGGGAGACAGGAAAGGAGCAGGGAGGAGGTGAGGGAAGCTCACAGCGGCACAGCCCCGGCCAGCATGGCCGCGCCGGGCTGCACTCCCGCTCCGCTCTCTGCTCCCGGGCGTATCTGTGCTGCCGGGACTCTCGGAACCCTGCCGGGGAAGCACACCGCTCCATGCGGCTCACGCCCACGGGAACGCAGCAGCCAGAACACGGGAAACCACAACATGGTCAAAAAGCCGGCAGGTCTAATTTTAGTTCTGCCAGCTGGGACAGCGTCCTCCTAACAAGCAGCGAGCGTGATAAAACTGACGAACGGGCTCAACCGGGAAAAATACAGAAAAGCAGTAACTCTACAAGTCTTATTTGCATCTTAAATATTTATAATCTTCAGATTGAAGAGACAGAACACATCTGTTCATTTAATCTGAGCGCCCGCGTTTTAACATAGGCAGCTCAGCAACGGCAAACACGAGGGTCGTGAGCTTCGGCGGGGCTGCGCCCCCAGCCCGGCCCCGCCACCGAGGGCCGCGGCCGACCAGCCCGCTGCAGGCGCTAGGCCGCTCCTCCCTCATCCTAGGAGTCCTCCCCAATGATTCGGTGATGCCTCTGGTTTCTGCGGCGCTGAAAACGCAGCAAAGGATTGATGAGGCCAAAAATACCAACCTCAAAAAACCTCAGCTGGACTAGTTAGTTATTAGGAAAAAAAACCCACCGAACTTCACACAAGTACCTTGGAAACCAACAACGTATTTTGATTTCCAGTCACAAGTGTCACAGGCTGTAGGTGCTTCTCATCTCAAAACATACAGAAATGAAATGGATCCTGTAAATACAGCATCAGACATAATGACACCATAGCAGCCTTGCCAAATTGCACAAAAATACACTTGTCTGCAACTTGCTAGAATAATTGTAATGAACAAACAAATAATATTTTACCTGATGTCAAAAAAATGTAATCACGCTGAGCAGGTTGAAAAAAAATTTGCAAGGCTTCTATATATTAAGCTGCTCATATAACGCTAATACACCTCCATGATAAAATAAAATAAGCTGCTGTTCCCTCTAGGCCTCGTCTAAGTCTCACTTTTTCGGTCCCTTAGAAAGGGAGATGGACTTGTCCGTGTGTCCAGAGGCCACCCAGACACTAAAAGCACAGGAGCATACTCTCCACTGAAACCCTCCTATTAGCATACTTTGATTAATAGTACAAGAGTTTTAGTAACATAAAATGAATTTTATGTTAATAAATAAAATTTAATTGTCCACAAAAATGTCCATAAATTTGTGTAAATTTTGGTAAAGCTATTGCACATGTTTTCTTAGAGTTGGTATATGCATCACCTTATTACTAAAAAAACCTAATAGCCTCTCCAACTGTTAACCATGCACAGCTCTGTACGAAGCCAATGGGAAATTAGATTGTCCAAGAACTACACAATTTCACTCTAAATGTTAATTAAAAGAAATTACCAAACCCATGGAGATTTAAATCAATAACAGAATAGAAGTTCACATTTAGGTGGGATCAAAATCTAAGGCTAAGGCCACCATAAATCCTAGTATTACTCTGCTGCGTTCACTGGTGTTGAGACCTACAAATTGTAATACCTTTGCTGGTGGAAGTCACAATCTAACACTCTTTTCATGAAAAGTTCTTTAAGAATATGACTGAGCTTTCAGTGGGTCTCTGTGATTTACGGTTTTGAAGGGCAGATTTTAATTGTATGTGTGTCAATCATAAACCCATCCAATTGTCATGGAAACACACGGTCATTCCAATGACGAGTCAAATGATTAACTTGGCTGCTGGAACAAAAGTTTTATTGCTGCAATTTACTGAAACTGTCTGGCTTGCATATATTAAGCTGAAGGGAATCACAGTAATGGCCATGCTGCTGGACACAGTGCTCTGCCAAGACTTTAAATGGAAAACATGTATTATTCTGATTGTATTTAAGCTGGCAGGATGTTACAGGGTATACTTCAATTCTCTAAGACTCCCATGTTTTTGTCCGCCCTCAAACAGGACTCATTAGGTTAATTGGGTCAATCAAGAATTTAAGGCATAAGCAAAGCATATAGGCTTAATATACTGCTTTCACAAGTAAGTATTGTGATTCTTATAATAGCAATTAAAGTGATATCCCTATATCTCTGACAAGTGATTTTCAAAGCCGTCACAATAGGGAGGTCATAATTGCTTTCCCAAATCAAGAAACTCATTTACTTGGCTCCTGCCAAAGACCTGCCTTGTGATCTGTAATTAGGGCTGTCCGCACACCAGGCTGCCGTGCCACGCAGGCAGCGCAGTGCTACTCGCATCCTTCTGCGGACGGGGAGAGGAAACAAAGAGAAACTCCGAGCCAAGCTCACCAAGTTCTTTAGGCACCTAAAACCCCACTGATTGTCGGGGAATTAGGACTAATTCATCTGAAGTAAACCAGAAAGCCAAGGAACGTAGAAAACTTATAGGAAGCCCATGAGCTTCCCTATAGGTCTTCCCAGATCTTCCTATATTCTTCTTTTTTCTAGGTCTTTCAGTTCTTAAATTACTGTCCTGAACTCCAGCAGTTCTTCCCCTTCTTACAGACCTACTCATGTAGGTTATGCCTCCTGTTTTGCTACCCACGCTTTGACTGGGCTATCCGTTTTTTTTCATTAATAATGTGAATAAATTACAGAAGGAGCACATACTGTTTAGAAAGTGATGAGCGCATGCTAGCCAGCATCTGAAGTTAAAAAAGCCACGTTCCTTATTGGTACACCTTCACCACACAGCACGTACAAAGCAGCAGGCGTGTTCCTTGCTGCACATGGACTGCACAGTGTATGTGTCTGTCAGCTGCAATGCCACGTGAACCTTCGAATCCTAAACAAATGGTTTAGCCCCTGGAAAAGATCTGTAGAAGCAGTGGTCTGCTATCAAAAGCCCACCCTTTTAACAGGCTGCAGTTATCGACGCTTTTCAGAGTCATTCAAAGCACAAATGTCAGGAGGATGCTTGGTCCTTAATATCTGTAATGACAGAATCATGCAAATATTTAGACTAACTCTGACTGTGAGCTCAGTTTCAGGAGCTGGTTGTTGTAATGAGTATATATAATTAAATATATTAATTTATATGCCTATGCAATCTGCATACAATGGAGACACCACAAACACAGAATTCTAGCGTTTCTTTTTAAATCTTCATTTCTCAGCTGCACCCAAGTCCATACATGTGAAAGACGAAGAAAAGGAAGTTGAAGAATGTGTAGTAACACCTATTCAGACATGTCAAAAGGGTGGCATCCACCCCTCTCCCAAAATGTTAAGGAAAAGAAGAAAGAAAACTATTATAGAGAAGACTGTGCGCCCTGGCAAACTGCATCTCCAGATTCCAGCTTTATTGAACTGAAAGCATGAAATATATTAACCCCTTTTAACCTCTTCTGAAATCTATCAGTCAGTCACGCCAGAAGCAAAAAGACCAAGTAAAATGATCTGACATCTTGCTACATTCCAAACGGACAATTTGGAAAGATAATTAACTCACTGAATTCTTTGTCACAGTCCTCTTCACAACCTGCACAGGCTGCTTCAACACTAAAGTTTCAAATCCCTACAAAAACTCGAAATACTGTGATGTCGAAAAAACAAGTATGCTGAATACACGAAAAGCAGAATAAATTCTTATAATTCCATTCATCGGTAAGAACTTAAAGAAATACCACCATTAAAATCGTAACACAAATATTTTACATTTATAGATGGTTTTCAACTTGAGCCAGCAATGTATTTTGCAAGGGAAGTAAAGTTATCAGCAGTATTTGCTATCGGAGATACACCATAATGTATCCATGGTACAGCAAAACCTGGGATTAGGAATAATTTTTTACTTTCATATCCATATTCCTATTCTTTGATCACCATGTGGAGTTCTAAGAATGGGTAGCTCAAAAGGGAACCGAAAAAATTCCGTTAAAATTCAAACCTGCAGATAACAGTACATATTTCCACATGCATTTATCATTTCCTGCACACACAAACTGGTGTGTTCAAACATCTCTGAAGTCATTTTCAGGGCCTCCATGAAAACTTAGTAACTCTCGTCTTCATTACCTCTAGTGTCAATGCAGGGGCGCGCCACGGGAGCGAAGCGGTAAGCAGGCCTGCTGCATGCGCTGCCTCAGCAACGCAACTGCCTCGAAGATTTAACTTCCCCAATTTTAGCCTAACTATGGCACATAAACATACAGGCTTCCACACATTAATGAGTCTGCTTCAAACGCTAATGGTACTGTTGAAATCTTATGTAATTTTAGACGAGGAAGAGATTTGTTCATGCAGTTTCTACGTATCTTTAAACTCAGCCATTTCACTTCAATGTATGTAATATTCTTTTTAACTTACACACTAACTCCAATGATTTTTCATATCACAGAAATGAAAAAGAGCACACCAGCTCATTCGCTGTAAAATTAGACAACCTTAATTGGCTATAAAAGGATTAGATTGCAGAAACTACCCAGGCTAAATCTGGAAAACTGGGACTAGAGAAGAAGGATGAAGACTTTGTTTACCGGAACCGTGTAACACAGCAGCATACAGCCCCATCCAATGCTTCATCCCGCACGGCGCCAGGCGTGGGCCGGGCTGGGGCGTTTGGTTTGGGACGGGGGGCAGCGTGCCTTCGGGGTTTTTTGGTCTGAGGTTTGACTGTTTAAGACAGTGACGGAGCAGTTTCATTCCTACCTCGAAAGCAGACTGAAGCAATAATAAAACTCACCGTAGAGTGAATGGATGAAGAACAACCTGGAGTGTTGCTCTTCACAGGTAAGTCAGCCACAGTGTTCCCCCTCTGTTCATACACCACCAATACTTCACGTTATAAAACTATTTTGCAGTAAGTCTCAGTAAAAATGACCCTCTTTGTGTGTGTGTGTGTGTCCAACGCACACGTACGGGTTTGACGGAAACAGCAGCAGTGGTACCAGCCACCCAGGGACATGGCCAAGAGAGCTGTTCCTAATGGCAGGATCAGGTACAGTCACTCCATTATGGACCTGGAACCACGGAGTAAAATAAAGCAACCAAAACTGTCGAGCTGTATCTGAAACTGAGGACTTTTTAAACTCTCAGTTACATGGAAATAATTAAACTCATTTTAGGGGTTAGACGAATACTTTTTTGTCATTTAGAGAAAAACATCCCCAAGTGAATATCGGATCATTTTATGTTTCCAGTTCATTAAAGAGGATGCAGTTAAATCAAATGAGGTAAACTGGGTATGGTGTTCATCTTGAATCATATCTAGTAATATCAGTTACTCAGTCATAACCCTGAAATTCCATTCCCCTGCCATAGCTCTACTAGGTTTTTACATCTACTGCAAAATTGCGTAACCTTCACATTATTCCTTCTGTGTAAAACTGCTCTTCTGAGTCCAATTGAGAAAGAAATCAGATCATTAAAAAAATCCTCTTTATCCAGAAACACATGAACAAAGCTAAAAATGTCATTCTAAGTGCCATGGTTTCCTTTCAGTTTATTAAACCGATTTGCTCAGAATCACTCACCATGAGCAGCCCTTGGACCCAACTTTCTCCACTCTTTATTAATACACATACTGCCCAGGACAACGGGTAGTAGTCAAGATTCTCATTACAGGGGGAACCATTCCCTTTGTACTCAAAATTTACAAATAGATGTGTAGACTGTGTCAAAATGTACTTGGAAGAACAAAGCTATGACAGTTAACATGTTTTATTAAATAACGAGAAAAGAACGGATGCAGAATTGCACCCTGTACTCACGCCATTAGTCCTACCGGCGCTGGGGAAGCTGGCCACATGAGCGCTACTGCCCTGAAGCCACGGTTTGGGCGGTGTGAAATTTCATACTACAATATCTAAAAATATGGAGAAGCTGGAACAAATTCAACATCCGTGCAAGCCTAATGAGGTACAAGACGGGCCTTAAATATTTCAGCTATTCCAGTACTCTGGACTCCTACTCTCTCAGAGTGGCCAAGAGCTGGCACCAAGGGAAAGTACAAACAGAGACAAACTTCCAGTAGTGCTCTCTCAGGGTGACGTTACACCCAGAAGGAATGTGGGCTGCTACCTTGGATGATGAATCTAGATGCTCTACTACAGCAGAAGCATCTAGAGTGCAGCCCAAATACTACAGAACTGCAGAGGAAGAGTTTTCTGAACATGGTGCAATACGGCGGTTTGCTGTCAGAGCCCCCAACACGGAATCTTTCAGGCCAAAGCCCAACCCCCCCCCCCCCCGCAAGGAAAGGCAGGGAATTATACAACCCACAATGGATTGCAAATTACAAATTTGGGGGATGCTTCTCAACACCTGAGTAGGGAAGGTATTCGTTTTCTGCGTATTTCCTCTCCTGCATTATACTAGTTTTCTCAGGGAGAAATTGGCAAAGTGACGTCGGATTTATCCTTCCTCCGTTCCACCACAACAACGTTGAGCCCAGAGCACCCTCTTTTTTTCTTCTTAATCGTTTTCTCAGTACTGTGTCATAAGCTCCCATGACAACCTGAGAAGCACAGAGTTTTCGAAGAGAGACTTGAGCTACATTTTGGGGGTATACTGTATTTTTAGTAAGCTAAACAGACCTAAGCCATACGGTCCTACATTTTAATGTGATGTAATCTAAAACTACTTTTTATTTTTATTTATTTTTTACAAGCTAAGACGGTCCTAGTCTTTACAGTATTTTGCACTTCAGATGGGTCTTCCAAAGCTGTCTGTTTTGCCTGCAACCAACTTTTGATAATTTGTTCTGGATGTTCTCCAGGCCAAGAAAGAAATTGGTGCACTGCAATCTCAGACATCACCTGGGACTTTCATAAGGCAATAAAAACAATGTTCTAAACATATCCCTGACTGCTGCATGCTTCACCACGGACGAAACTAATCAAAGGCGCTCCCCTGTAACATGCCTTTATATTGAACTAAGTGAGTCCTTCTGCTTCTGTAAATACAGAAGAACCAAGTTCGTTCAAGCTGACACAGAGAGATTAAGTTTGGATCTCAACTCCTGGCCTTCATGGCAATTTCAAAACATTAAACAGTTGGCTATAAATCCCTGTCTCTAAGACCTAAATGCAGTACTGGTCCATGACTAGGCATCAGAGGTGCTACAAAAAAATCCAAACAACAAAAAACCCCCATAAAATTCACCTAGTGCTTTTCAGGGCATTCAGTAACAATTTCAAGTCTTCATACCTATTTTTAAAAACAAAATGACTGAAGGGAGATTTAAAAAAAAAATTCACATTGTGATTTTTGTGTGCTAAATCACCTGTTTTTTCAATATATGTAATATATGTCTATCTTAGGCAGTGTCCAAGAAATAGTGGTCCAAGCAGGTAAAAGTTTGAAAACTATGAACTTCTGTTCCATTTCTGCCTGTCATTTAAAACTTTGCTTGCTAACTGTTTATTCTGACTCTTTAAAATTGGAATAATTCAGAAGTGTAACGCAACAGTCCTTCCAAACTCTTGTTTGACAGACAGTACTTTGAAGATACAAAAACCCCAAATACTATTTAACCACTAGAATTGTCTAGTTGTGAATAAGCTACTGCTATAGAAACAGGCAGCAAAAGCCTAAAGCAGAATTTCACTCGTTTGAATTGTTTACTATAGAGATTTAATTGACACACCAGCAGGTTATTTTGCTGATCTCACTGCCTGTACTGCAGTTCTGCTCACAGATGAATCAATGATGTTCAAATCTTGTTACCTGCTCCTGTGGCTTCAAAACATCTGACTGTGCAAATTATTATTTCATCCCTTTTCATCTGGTAGGCTAGCTGTATTATGTACAATATTGTCATAAAGAGATAATATCTCCTCTTGTAGCAATTCAATACACCTTATAATTAAGAATTATTTATTAATATCCCTGTACCTGTCAAGCCATTAAGCCCACACAACACAAGTGAAATTAGATCGGCCCGGAACCCTGTTAGGATAGAGTAGGATCAAGATTCAAACCTCCTGCAGCTAATCTTAAGGCTTCTCTTTCATGGTGGTCACTTAACATTTCGGGGGCAAACTACCATGAGGAATGTCAGCCCGTACAGCAAGCAACCTACCTTCGAAAGCGGAGAAATTTCAGGCTAGGGCCTGAAATTGTTCCAGCTCCAGAGTTATCCGGTGGTGCAGGGCAGTGGTGAGGCAGCATGTCCTGCTCCGGGTACCCCCTGGCAGACCCAAGTGACATTCCAGGGTGCCTGGTGCCTGCCTGGAGGAAGGAAAACTAGTCCCTCTGCTAGTAATATCAACACACATTACTAGAGGATTTTTATTATTACTTTTCTATTAAATATTAATGTACAACGAACTGTTCTTAATGCTGTAGAAAATACACCAAATACATGTACTCCAAATAACCTGGCATTTTCGAATAGGTCTGGCCTTAGAGCACAAATGGGAAAATCACAGGACAGCTAGAAGATGTTAGTCATCAAAGTGTCCACTAGACGAGCAAGGCGGAGGGGTTAAAAAAAACCCCAGAATATCAGACCATGTCTTGGTTTTAACATTTTTAGTTAATGATGAGCATTACTCCATAGAGTTCATATCCCCATCCCGCTGAAGAAGCAAAGTAAGATTTTCTATTCTTTAATTCGGTGTCCATTTAGCTCAGCTGAAGGACTAGCTCCACAGAATTCATGCTACTCTCTTTCTCTATAAAATTCTGCCGCTCAGGAGCAGCCAGAAAAGCAAAAGCTGGTTAGGACAGAAGGGATGCTGTTTAATATTAAACAGCAGAAATCGATTAGTGCCTTCAAGCAGATTCCACTCAGCAGCCCAGTAAATCTGGGCAGAGCTGCTTTGAAACTACCCTCCTTTGAGAAACAGACTTACAGAGTGTCAGCAGAACTTGTATTATGCTTTTTAACCTTGTAATTACAGCAGGTCTAGAGTAATTGCCTCAAAATATTTTATGGGACTCTTTATATTTATTTATTTATTGTTCTCAGTAGTTTTCATGCTATTTCCACTGCCTTAAGTATTCAGGCAAACAATTTTTCCAAGAGAATGTTTACAGAAACGCTAACACTGAGTAAAAATTAAAAATATATTTGGAAAGGCAAGTTCTGAATCATTAACAAATTACAGACGATGCATGAATCTTATGGCTCATGTACCTCATCAAGTCCAGATCAGCTTGAATTCTGAATATTAAAAATAGGCTGTGATTATGGAATAGACATAGACAGATGCTAAGAAAAGATAAATTGATACAGTTAAATAAGCACTACCTGATACAAAAAGTAAATGTCTTGTCACCACTAAGAAATACCTAAGGCAAAGAGATCAAACTGGCTTGTGAAATACTGGACTTGGAGACAGTAACATGAAGACACCTCCTAAAAGAAATAAAGGAATGAAAGTCCTCAAAGGACAGATGCGTTTGTCTCCTTCTGATCATACTGCTGGATAAAATGCTTTTCAGTGCCAAAAATGCTGCAAGCCCACTCTAACCCGATAATGAAGTCTTAGTAGCCAGAAGCGGTACCTTTGCTTAGGTCAGGCAGCAAGACATCGGCAGAGCAACCAGTGTCTGGACCAGCCAGGAAGGAGTGGGCTGGAGGTTCCAAAGATTGCTCTGAAGAGTAAAGCAGACACTTCAGCAACAAGATCCAAGCTAAGATTTTTGAAGATCTCTACAAGTGGAAGTACGAGGGAAATGGGCAAAATACCAAACACATGTAAGTATAACAGAAAAATGTATCTATTTATTGGTTGAATCGCTCTGCAGTATTTTACGACTGTAGTTTCTTCCTTCAGGTGCAGGAACTGTAAAGAGACACGACCTCTACCTATCACAGTTCCTTAACAGATCTTACACAATCTCAAGCGTACTATAGTCCATCTTATTTCCCCTCTCCTGCATCCTTTCTGCATTTTCCCAAGGACATTGCCCATGTTTGCACATTCCCCATATGGAATTACAGCAAGTAAACATAAATGTGAAATTAATCCACTCCTGCAGAGGGACACGTAGGACAAGAACTGCTTTCTGGTGGATGCGGGAACACTGTTCACTCGACACACAGCAAGCACCACTCCTGACACACAATAATGCCTCATTATGAGTTTTTGAAGTGTTACTGCTTTTTCCAACCAGCACAATTCATGTTCTGTGTCCCTTTTCCCCTCCCCTTACTTTCCATAGAGCACCAGAACTAACGCAGTAACATTTTGGTTAGAGGAGATTTCTTGTTCCAGCCTGTTTTCAGGTTCTGTACCACCCATCCAGTTCACCAAACCACTGGAGGATTACAATCCTTTCCCCAGCTTATTTTCCCCAAGAAAAAATGAAAACAACAAAATGTTTCTTGCCTCATCTGTTCCTCATTGGTGCAGAGCTCTACAGCTAAAATGCTCATCAGAGCCAAAAGCTTGGCCATGACAGAACTTTAAACAAGCTAAACATCAACCGTTTTGATTCATAGCCCCAGGAGACCATGTCAATCACAAAAGACTAAAGTAAAATTAATTTGCCATTCAGAGCTGTCTATAAGACACGCCTAGCCTGAAAATTCTAAAAAAGTCAGTATTAAGCAGATTGTGTAATTGCTTGCGTTGGACAAAACGGCTTAAAATTCCATCTTCACAGTGGTCATATATCCAGAGCATCCCTTGCTCCATCCAGGCATTAAATCTGGGATTTCTTCCGCTCCATGCCACGCCATTGAGCACTACTGACTTAGACAAACACTGATAACTCTATAACTGGCTATCCCTGGCATCTGTTTGGGAGGCACAGCATAAGGCAAGTTCATCAGTTCAAACCTCGCTTATAAATAGATGCTGCAGATGCATTTCAGAGTAGATGTTGTAGACTCCTTATTTTCCATTTGAGAACTTTGCATCTTTTACGTAATGCACATACATAAATACAGAACATCAACATAAGAGGTTAAGAGATGCAACCGGGTATATTTTAAGCTACATAAGAATTTGCGGTTTTATGACAGCACCAAAATGGTTGTTAGATTCAGCTGCAGGTTAACACACAGTGCCCGATTTTCATTTCTGTGATATGTTGGATGTTAAGTTCGTGTGGCATGTAGATCAAAAGGTAAATTGTTAAGAACGCGTACCCATTGTCAGGCAGCACGCAGCGCAGCACAACTGGCAGTCCTCCCATTAGCAAAGTCGCCTGGGAGGGCTCGTCTCTCATTCATGCCACAGGTACCTAGCTTTCAGCCGCTCAGACGGGTCCCTACATCACAAACAACAAACTCACTTCCCAAAATTAAATTGTCTCATAAATTCCAGCCATTCAATATTGTAATTGTGTTTCAGTGGCTGAGGTTGTGGCAACAAGCAGGAAGAGAAGGCTAATTGTAAAAGGTAAAGTTCTCTTTTATACTGAAATCTTTTTGTTATGAATAATGGACCAGAAAGGAAAACAACTGCTGATGAGTCAGTGATAGAACAAAAACGTAATCATTTGCTGAGGTCATGTAGTCTGTCAGTACTAAAAGATTTAAAAGCTGCTAATTTAATTCTTCACAAAAGAAGCTCCCTGCTGTTAACAATTTCACAATGAATTTTCAGCACTTAACTTCCAGTCAAAATCAGTACTGTAGCTTAATACTTCTTTCTCAGGTACTAAGTCAGCCACAAAGCTCAAATCCCGGACAGAAAGCATCAGCAGCTATTTACAGTTTAGGCAATTTCTTTGTACAGATAATAAATCAGAGTACATAGCTCAATCCAGCAACTGAAGTCTGATTACAGAAATCTCTTAAATATTAGTTTATGTACTCAGTGGAGTTCTGCTCTAAACAACATCTACATCGATCTAAATCAAGTATCTAATTGATAGATATTATTTTAGGTGTCTTTTGTTTCTGTTTTAGTAGGTGCAATGAGAACAGTGGTCACAAAGATATTTAAAAAGAAAAAAATACAGCTAAGTTTCTGGACTGACACAGAATGCAATCAATCTGCTAACACCTGACACCTGATAAGTTCATAGTGTCCATAAAACATATTACTACGTGTATGTGTTAGAAACATCCATATCCTTGGCTCCTTACTCACCTACAAAACAGGAGAGTGGAATCGCTCTCCTGAGATTCATAAACAGATTTTTATTTCATCCAGGAAAATCCCCATCTTTCTTCTTGCAACAGAAAGTTCTCCACCTCAACTCGTTCTTTAATGTAACAGTGTGATTCATGGCTTTGCGGGTAGTGCAGTAAGTTTATATCACTAAAAACACAAAAACCCCCAAATCCACAGCCAATGAAAGTTTCTGAGAGCTATTTACAGCTTGTAAGACAAAAGAAATTAAGATACATTTATATTAAACAAGTGTATCTTTTCCTCCTTTCTTACAAGTTCCATAAAAGATATTTTATTGCACTCCATACCTTCTCTGCTTACATGGAATGCCAGTTCCATAAGCCTTGACTCAAAGAGAGTAACTTCTACTAGCCAAAGAAATCAGCCCTGCCTATGGTCTGGGAGATCTGCCAAACAAAAACAAGCTCCATGGCAAAGGTCATTAGGAATAACAGATGTTCTTGACACTGAGTACAGAGACTAATCCACTTCTCGTGGTAGGCAGTATGCAGGTAGGGGACGAGCGAGCATTAGTTCCAGACTCTTCCACTCCAGCTTTTCTAAGTATATTCAGGGAATCATCCATTTTGACCCGCTTTTCTTTTGTTTTTGATGTCATGCGCTACCAACCCCAGCATTATGCTTACTAGGACAAATCTATTGTACTGTGCTGGAAATCCTCTCTAACAGTGTGGGGGATGCTAGCAGCAAGGGCGGTAAGTCAGTTGGCTGCTGTTATCATCAATCAAGCATGAAGGCTCTGCTATTCTGCAGCCTGGGTTCTTTATCTAACTGATTAGTCATACAGGGCAACTGTATTACAGTATTGCTTCCCAACTCCCATTACAGAACTCCTCCATTTGGAGTATTAAAAAACCCAGCTGATGAGCTCAATGTTGCATGAACCACGCTTTGGAGAGCAAGGAGAGGAAGCAAGGCAGCAGAGGAGAGAGGGAGAGACAATGCCCTTAACCTACAGATCTTCCTGCAAAAAGGAAGCGAGTGAAAGCTTGCAAATCAATTCAAAGGCAAATAAAGCAACAAGAGGCCAGCAAGAAAAACACCAGAAAGCTATTTTAAAGTTCAGAGTGAATTAAATATGCAAAGAAATGAACCATAGCAAGGAAACAATCTTACTGGCAGTATTAGCATTTCTTTCCCTGTTAGTTAGACAACTGAGAAAGGCGTTTCAGAAGAAGAGTATCAGTAACACAGCTAGGTTGAATTTGCTTTTTGCTATGCTCAGGGAGGTTTTCTATTTCAATGCCCCCCCCTAAGAAAAAGAAACAGACCCCTTAAAAAACATTCCCCTGTTGTTTTCTCTATCACGTTCTATACTGTTCTCCATAGAGACCTTATGTCAAAGGTGGCCTCTTCTGACTTCACAGAAAAGTTACTACTCAGCTATTTCTCCCATCCAAGAAAAAGAAAAACACCTTGCTCAAGAATCCGATTTCTGGACTGTAATCTATTTCACTCTTTTCCCATATACGCCTACGCATGCACGCATGCCTGCTTGCCAGTAAAGCATTCATTCAGGGACCTGACAAGAAGCGATCATATTTTAGCTCAGAATCACCCTTCTTTCTGCTTCCTTGACCTATACAAACCTATTTTATATGCTCATGCAGTTTCCACCGCAGTTTTCTTCTTCCGCCGAAAGTCACGCTTTGTTACAAAAACCTTAGAACATAACAAAGTCTGAGCTTATCGCAGCCAACAACTCGATCTGAAAGGATGAGCATTTACCGTAATGATCTCTGCATGGTACAGTAGACAGGCACTAAAATAAGATGCTTTACCCATAAACATCTACCTTTGGATAAACATCTCCCATCTTACACCCTCGCCAAACAAAATTTTTTGATTTAGAATTACATCCATCTTGTCTTAAAAGCAGAGCCACCAATCCAGAGACGTCTTTGCGTTTCCTTTTTTTCCAGCACAGGCACCATTCCCCCGTTTCAGAGCTTTTGCGTACCCTGGAAGTCCTCCTCACTCCTCCATAAACAGTTGTACCCTAAGTGACTCTCAAAGAGCTTTTCTCTCCAGTGTATCATACAGAGAGCCAGATATTACACACTACACCAAGTGTCTCTTCTGCTGTTTAAAATATTCCATTCTCACCATACCTGCTGGTTTCAATATTCAGAAGTTAAAGCACTGCTGAGCAGGCACCCGGTGGGATTTCAGAGCAGAATGTAAAGAGGAATTACTTAGAGAAAGCAGCCTGCAACGATGGAGTGCTGTGGTCAGAAAATGCTCCAGCTGCAGAGCCTTCTCCCACCAAACGCTGAGGAGATGAGGAACAAGAAAAGACACAGCCGTGCCTGCCCTTCCATCCTGGTCAGAAATACACGTCCACGGGATTGACTGTACTATGTGCCAGATAACGAAAAACAAATCCAAATACAATCACTAGCAATGTGCAAGACAAATAAAACAAGCATGCTCTGTACGTGGATATTCCGTAGCAGATCGCTCTGCCGTCTTCTATCATACGTTGATACAGATAAAGACAACTGCAGAACAGAAACAGGAATATTTTGTACTTTATATTCTTTATAACAGGAGCTGACTTTTTTCAGTTTAATATGCGTCCACAGAGACCTCACCACAACTGTCACCACAGCTAGATTTTTCTCTAGTGAGTTCCTTGGGAAAGGACTGACTTAATTTTCCTCATTTATACTGTGCCAAGCATAGTATGGTCTTAGTCCCAGTTGAGGCCTCCAGGCACTGGCACAACACAGTCACTGGAGGAGTGAGTTGATGTGCTCAATGCAGAATTCCTCGGTTTTAGCAGGCAGCTCAAAAGATGTGACGATGAAGCAATGCAACAGTGGTAAACATGACTTGATTGTACTTTTAAAATAAAGCCACTTATTCCTGCTTTTTACTGCTTACTCCTCCATTCTCTCTCCTGCTTCTGTTACTACCTCTACCTGGGGATATAGTTTACATTTATTATTTGTTCCAAAAGGTGCTTAGCTTACCCCAGGAACAGCATAAAATAAGAACTACGTACAGTGGGACAGAGGGTTAAAATGACCCTTTTTCTTCTTTTTCTTTCCTTTTTTTTTTTTTTTGTTTTTTTTAGCACCTTCTGAAAAAA
>VYXH01012655.1:241588-318889 GCA_013397275.1 Burhinus bistriatus | reverse complement strand
TTTTTCTTCTTTTTCTTTCCTTTTTTTTTTTTTTTGTTTTTGCTAGCACTGCTGAATAAAAAGGCTGAAATATTTATTTTGGAGCCGGTAATGACAGGATAAGTGTCAGATGTAACCCCAAAAAGTTCCACTAGAGCTCTCTGCAGCTTAAATCCCTGTTAAATTTATTCACATTTGATTCCACCCTCAGAAAGCCAGTCCTCTTCTGTCTTTTATTGTTTATATTAGATATAGTGAGTCATGGAAATAAAGTGACATGAAACCACATCCATGCTAAAGAAAGCATCCCACACCTTTTCAGATTCTCTTTCCTGCTATTTCCATAGCATGCCTCCTACTGAGTCGGTGAGATTGATTACCCAAGCAAGGGCTAAGCGCTTCTTCTTGACTCCAGTAATTTAGCTGCTCACATTCTCATCTTGGCAGGCCAGTTTGGAGGAAACAGATGCATTATCCATCAGTTACAGAATCTGAATGAGTGCACACAGGACTATCTATCTGACCTGTGCTTATAAACAACACAGAGACAGTAATGCTGAGCAAAAATAATAATCTAAAAGTGCCATTAGTCTCCTTTTCTATGTTTGCATAAGTTATGAATACCCTAGAAGAGACAGCTATCTCTCTGCACATAAGAGGTCAAGGGCAACCAAATGCCTAACTTAAGCACCTCAGGCACTATGAAAGCAGAGCAGAACATCTTCCAAAAACTGAAATGGGTGTGTTTAAGGCATCAGGTTGGCCACAGAATATGAGAAGGAACACATCCTCTAAGGAGGAACACATCCTGCTTTGCAGTTTTGTGATCAGTACTTTTTTCAATCAAACACAATTTCTAATCTAGTCTTCCTACTCTGGCGAAAGGGAAAGGTGACTAGTACTTTTGGTGACTAAATGAATGAATTGGGTGACTACCTTTGCAAGTAAGATCCCTCTGCAATACTCCAGATTTGGAAATCAGTAGTAAGTATTCTATTTATATTATTTTCTTCACTACAAAACGCTTCAACTACATAAGATGCAGACCTCAATATTCCATACGTTTAAAAGAATGCCAGATTTAGCATAACAACTTGCATGCAACAGCTTAATGCTTTCACTTGGCCACACAGTTAAAAACTCTGGAATGTGAAAACACATTAGATTCACAGAATCATTTAGGCTGGAAAAGACCTTTAAGATCCTCTAGTCCAGCCATAAACCTTAACACTGCCAAGTCCACCACTAAACCACGTCCTCAGGCACCATATCCACGTGTCTTTTAAATACCTCCAGGGATGGTGACTCAATGCTCAACAACCCTTTCAGTGCAGAATTTTTTCCTAATATCCAATCGAAACCTCCCCTGGCGCAACTTGAGGCTGTTTCCTCTTGTCCCCATGGCCTGTTACTTGGGACCCCCACCTTGCTGCAACCTCCTCTCACGTAGCTGTAGAGAGCGAGAAGGTCTCCACGCAGCCTGCTTTTCTCCAGGCTGAACAACCCCAGTTCCCTCAGCCGCTCCTCACAGGACTTGTGCTCCAGACCCTTCACCAGCTCCAGCCTGACAGGCCAGTAGTTCTCCACATCCTCCTTCCAGCCCTTCTCGTAGATGTGCGTCACATTTGCTAACCTCCAGTCAAGTGGGACCTCCCCAGACAGCCGGGTTAGATAAACCCTGATGAATGAGGAAAACATACGATAGGAATTACTCAGTGGAAGTGTGCTTAACGCACGAAGAGCTCAAATGAAGAAAATGTCTTTGCTAGTCAACACAGTATCCTCAGCCAGTATTTGACAGTTACACTGCAAGGCCAGTACAAAATGCAGGTAAGTTCCCTTCCTTTGTTCGTCCAGCTGCCCCAAGTGGTATCAAAAAAAATTTGGACCCCACCTTTGATATGCTTCAACTTATTTATAGTATTGCTATCAAGCAAATATCAAGTCACAGCTGTCCAACATTTGCTATTCTTAATTTCATATAACCATAAGGTCACTGCGGATTTACTGTATCTTCACCAGCGAAAGACCACAGTTGCCTCACAATGTTCTATACACTTAAACATTAAAATTTGTAGCTTTCAGAAAACTTACGCCCAGCTAGTAAACTTCAACTCTTTTTATCCTGTACAGCAGAAATGATTACTGTGCATATCTGCCACCAAACGTATTAATCATGTGATTAGAAACAAAGAGACCGCTTTAATTTCTGCGGTAGCTACAACTGCAACTGCAGACAGGTGTTCTGCATAAAGTAGATCTACAGTAATCTTCTGAACTGCAAATTTCATCTCGCTCCATGCATTCTGCATGTATCAGTTTTAATAGCACCTGATCTCAATTCTCTCTTTTAAATTTAACTAGCATCTCCACCCATCATTATTCAAATTAATTTTTACTTTATTTTTAGAGTGATTCTACTTCTCACACTTTCGCATGTTGTTTCTAATGACTCTAGCATAAAGATTTTTAAATTAGAATTTAAAAAATGGCCTACTCAGCATTTATAATACTTTTTAGCTATCATGCCACGAAAAACTCCTAATCGTTTTAGCACACCAGCTTGCCGTGGTTTTAATTGCTATTTATCTTTTTATGTGTGTGATCTGAAACCTTTCCACTGGAAGTTCTGTTCCCCAAAGCCACAGCTCCCTGCCTGGGCAATCTGCAATGCTAAGAATCATAACTTATATCCATAGTAACTATCATACCAACTCCTACTGGGGTGTTTCAAGACTAAACATATTTCCGTTAGCACTGTATGCTCGCCATGGAGAGTGTGAACGCTAAGTATTTGCAGGTGGGTTTTTTCCTCACTGTTGAGCTCGAGCTAAAAGGGTTACAGTTTACAGTTTATGACTGAGTCAAACCTAACAAAGCTTCACACTACTCACGTATGCCCAGTCTTGCAGGGATGTCATAAAAGGTTTAAAGACACTGCTTTGAGCAGGGGTTGGACCAGATGACCTCCAAAAGTCCCTTCCAACATAAATTATTCGGTGATTCTAAGGCAAAACACACTCTGGTTTCCAAAGCCTTCAAAAAAGGACCCACACCTTTAGGCTTCGTTCCTCTGAATTTTCAGGAGGTCAAATGCTGACAGAAATCGGGCATTAGCAATTCCTTTGAAGTCAATGGAAATTACTGCCCCTCATCCCTTCCGTGGGTTTTGGCTTAGAGATTTTAGTGTCACTGCTACCATGAAGACAGACTTTGGCATAAAAATTCTGGTGTAACTTCTTTTACTCTGTCCCTCCCACCCTAGCGTACCTTCCTGCACACAGTCTCCACCACCCAACCCAACACGCTTCTTCACCCTATTGACCTGCCTTACAAACACCACCTCCTTTTCCTACTAACCAGCAGAATCGGAGCACAGGAACATGACGAGCACTCTCAAAGGCTGACTGGCTTACTTTGACATCGCTCCACATTCCTATCCACCTACCTTCATGGACAAGAGCTAGCTACTAATTTCAGTTTTATCGGGAGGCTGCAAACGTTTATTCAGAACTAGCACAAATACTGAGCTCTCTAAATGTAAAAAACAGAATGCTCCCTCTGCTTTTCAATATACAACATCTCCTGTTATGAAGCTTTATTTTAAAGCCCGATATGTAAAGGCAAAATGAGATAACAAGCACTTTCGGCATCATTAGTTCCATGCCTAGGCTGCATAAAGTCCGAGCTGATCATTCCAGACTAACTTAGCTTCCTGCGTATGATAGTTAATACAACACATCAAGCAGGGGTCATCCTTCCTGATACCTTTTAACAGATGTGCCAATATGTCATTAACTTAAGTGAAATCTGTTTGCGAGTCTCAAAGCACAGTACGTATTTCCAAAGTATGTTTGCAATTGCAGTGCACAAATAACACATTCTAGTTCAATTTCCACTGCCATCCTTTCGTCAGATTTGTGTATGGAAATTCCACCCAGAGTGAACACTGCTCCACGCCAGCCACAGCACAATACCCTGACGGTTGGCACTGCCTGTAGCTGCAAGGGATGGAGATCCAGCCCAACAGAGAGATGGGAGATGTCTATTCAAAATAATTCTAGCATTAACAGAGGCAACAAAGGATCCTCTCTCTCTGGACTCGCTAGGATCTACATCACCGAGACAAGGAGTACGTTGCCAACTTCTCAGACAAACTGCTCCCATGAAAGACGCTGCTGCTTCGCAAGCTCCACAGGAGAATGTAGTTAATCTCTGGCTCTCACTTTGGGGTTGTTTATTTGCTCAGAACAGGACTTACTGTGGCAAGTGTGAGCAAGCTTGCGCTTTAGGAGGAGCTGGGAATTGTTAACAGGTTTCCACTTATTTCTCTGAAACATTTTCTTCTTTATTTGTTGCAAAACATCTAAGAGAACAACTTCCTTCAGTCATTACTTATAATTGTTCCATCTGTTGTGACACAAGAAATACAATTTAAAAATAAATCAAAAAGTTCCATTCTGCTGCTGCTTCTGCAGGTATTCCAGGCTAGACAGAAAAAACACAGCGTAGCTTCTTGCAGCTAAATTCCTCTGAATCGCAGCAGGAGGACGGACTTTGTATCAGATGATGCGAGTTTTTATCACTGGCACTGTTACTGATTGCCTTTATGGTTTAATTTTTATTTTTGTACCTTAGTTCTCTTATTTATAAAATGAGAATACCACCCTTAGTGGTCTAGCTTAACTGTGTAGGAGTAGTTAGAAACCACATCTACTTTGATTTCAGTTGCAGCTAATTATTTTTTAAAATATGGTACTTGCCACTTACCTGAAAGAAGTAAGAGCGAAGAAGCCATGAATGGTGTTAACGCTCTGTGTGTGCACCACGCCCCAAACAGCATTTGCTCCTCAGCGTGCTACAAAATCAAATAGTCTTCTAGACCATACTGTGAAATGGTCATGTTCTAACATCGTGTCTGATGTGCTTACTTAATAATAATGCAATCGATGGACAAACAAATGTTACTGTTTGTGTAGTTTCCAGGAAAGGAAGCACAGGAAGTAATTGCCAGTGATCTCATTAGTCATGTTTAGTTACAGTCCTTCAGATATAGCCCTAAACATAGCCCTAAACAACTTCAGGGACAGTAAATAACCATTTTTGGGATCATTATGACTGGGGGAAAATCCTATATACCTATAGCAAGTTCTGGAACAAGTTTTCAAACGCCAGTTTTTGAATCAATAAAGATAATGCAAAAAAAAAAAAAACAAACCCTAAACAGTAAAACAAAGTATGGATCTGGGAAAAATGTCAAGTGCTTTCTCTGTATTTTCAGTGCATAATTAATGCTACGCAGAACTTCCTCTGCAGCTGGGATACACTGTGACATCTCTGAAGGGGTAATCATGGGAATTGAGGTTTTATTAAGTCTGTTTAAGAAGTATTGTAATGAAACAAGAAAATTTAAAGGTTGAAGGATCTGAACATGAATTAAACATTACCCTTAACTCTGATGTCAAATAAAAATGTTTGTTCTTGCTGTTGATTTCACCTACTACTGCATGAAAGGTGAAGGCTGAACATATATTGCTCTTGTTTTTATTTGGCTGTAAGTCTTGATGCAATAGGTGTACCTTCCCACATGTACAATCCTCGTTTATTAAGCTCCTGCACCAATTCGTCCTACTTTCATGGGGACAGCTTAGACTGAAGTGACAGAGGAAACTGTTCTAACAGCACCTCACTGCAGAATGTCCCCCTGAATGCTTCACTATTTCACAATCTTCAGTCGCCCCCATACTGACTTCACACTTTATAACCAATTTTTTAATCCTCCCAAACACAAACACTTCCATTCCCATTTGTCCATCGCAGATCTACACAAACAGGGGGAATTATAGCTTGTGACCTCCTGATCAGTAGATGATGCAACACGGTCCGTGATCAGGGTTCGCGTTACACCACAATGCAGATACAATTACCAGCACTAACAATGTTAGTTACTCCACAGCATTTGTGCTTGAGTGTACCTTAGCTACAGAATCTTTTTCTCTGATTTATTCTTTTCCAGTTGTATAATTTTCTATTAAAATCACATTTTCTTTCAGACATGAATAAAATTATGTTCTGGGGTAGCTGGGCTCAACTGAGAGGCACCTCCAGCTTCAGATGCTCTAGGACAGGTGAAATAGCAGTACATCAAATGGAGCTGAAATTCCTTTTTAAAATACCCCAGAGGAAACCGAAGCAGGCCAACAGAGATCCCATGAGATCTGAATGGTCAGTAGACCCAGTTACAAACACTAGTTCTACAACCTATGTGAGAGATCAACTCATCAAGAAAATGCATGTCATTTCTAAGCCAATGCGTTCATGTTAGAGCCCTTACAACCATTTGCCTTTAAGGCTGTAGAATCATGAAACTCATGAAGGAGGAAAGGCAAGGACACCTACAGAGTCTGTAAATGACAATAGGAGGAAGGAGCCAATTAGTGTATTGGTACAGTGATCTAAATTACAGCTAAGCCTGCAGAGGCTATAAAGGATGCTATATCGTAAGTCACTAACGACTTATGTGGATAGGAAGAAGATAGCCTGGTAAAAATCCTGAGAGGCAGTAGCCAGGATGTACTGAGATGACAGGAAAAACACAAGACAAATTGCACCCACACCGTGCTTCAAAAGCCTGCTTCTCAGCAGAAGAGACTCCCTTTGCCCTTCCTTTCTCCCTCCTCGACGCATCTACACATCCTACAGCTTTGTAACTCCCTGGGAGCCCTGTGTTACCCAGCTCCCTCTACCATCCCTAAGGCAGACGGTATTCCCTTCAGACATCCATCAAAACCATGCCTGCAGGGAAACGCTTCTGAGGGACAGGCAGCATTTTCCAGGTTTTCTTGGAGCTAGCAACTGGCTCTGCAGCAAGAATATATTCTTTTGATTAAGAGAAAAACCCTGTACTGAGCTGACCAGGTTTTGATTTGTTCCTCTGGCGTATCATTCCAGCTGGACTTAGGCAACTGTTTCAAAGAAGCACAGAAACAATTATGTGCTTGGGTATGCGAGTCCCAGAAGCATCTATGGCTATAATTTTCTATGTCAGACATCAGCTTTTACTGTAACGAGACCTTGAGTTAGAGAAAGGGGGGAAACAAAAAAATTAAAAGAAAATCAATAAGGGTCATTGAAACTCTGCTATGGCCAGATGAAGTACAGATTTCACTGGCAGCAGTGTCATACCAACTAAACAACAGAACACCGCCGATTAAACCCAATCTGTAGTCAACACAATGGTCACTGTTCTGCTTACACTTAATTCTACAACATCACTCATTTTCATGAGTGAGCTTCAGAATATGTATTTTACCTGAAACAGTGAAGGCGGCTGTGTGCACAGGTAGGACTCTGCAATCAGTAGCAGCGAATCACTGGTACTTGAAGAGAGAGAACTATGGTTGAAAGTGGAAAATAAAGACCACAGATTTGTAGTGATTATTTTACTCTTGCAAGCCCCCTCCATTTTTCAGTAGATCCACTGGAATTTCCCCCGAGTTCCAGACCTTCAGTCCAAAAAAACATCACCGTGGAACCCCTACAACTCTCCAGCAGATGACTCCTTCGAAGTGTGATACACTTACTGCCCAGTTGCTAAATGCAACCATCCTCTTCATGCAAGCACTAATACATGCAACTGCCACATCCAAAAACCTCTCTCAGCCATTATATTGTAACACTGAGGCACCAGGACAATACGAACAATTTCAACTACAGTTCTAGGGTTCGTTCAGTGACAATGAAAGCACTAGCATAATATTCCAGTGATTCACAAGTAGGATCTAGCACTTCTGATGGTACGGGCTGACAAGTGTTGTATGTGTGGTATCAGGAAGAGTGACGGAAGGAGTTGACTATAAGTAGATTCCAGCAACAAAAAAAAAGCATGGACCTGTATTTCATTCCATTTTTAAAAAGACATTGGCAGGAAATTCATATCAAAAGCTCCAAATTTTACTTTCTTGCAAATATTTTCTTCTCATAAACCCCATGTCTACATTTACAGCTGAGAAATTAATGAAAAGCAATTCTAAAGAACATCAAGATATAGACAAAGCCCCGTGTTCCCTCTGCGCTCCCATCAACGCTGTTTTCTGGAGGGCAGTCTCTGCCTATGCTCAAGCCACCTGGAAGCCACACAGCCACCACTATGGATCCACATGGAAGTTTGGGTTCAGCTGCACTCAGGAAGCTGCATTAGCAAGGCTCGGTGCCATGCTAAACATATCTGCAAAGATTCCAGATGGAACCGGTGCCACCCAGCTGGCTTTGCCACAAAAACACCACACAGACTTGCCTTAAGAAGCCTGTGCAGCAAGCAGCATGCTACTCATGTTATAGATTATGACCATGCACAAAACAAGCTACAAATAAAAGCCATGCTAATTTTGAGTCCCATGCTTGTTTCAGTAGAACATCAGTATATGACTAATTTCAAGCTCTACTGGAAATGCAGGAAAATGACAAGCCCTTCTGACAAGCAGAACAAAGCCGAGGCTTGGCCCTCCAAAGAGGTTCTCAAATATGCACGTTTCAAGGGACTCCACAAGGAAATAAGGTGTCAACACATGGAGAATCCTTCTCAAAAATTACATCCAAAATGGTATGGAGGAAAAGTCAGAGTTAAAAATAATGGGAAGTAAGATAACTTAAGTGAATGATAGTGTTCTTACACTTGCAAGATATTTTCATTCCAGAGGATCCAAATATCAGCAGCTTGTGATCTACAAAGTGAAAGAACGTAGACGCCATCTTCTTGAAGTAATCACAGCAAGCTAATACTTCAGGCAGCATTACCTGAACTAGAGATGAAGTAAACCTATAGGTTTCCACTACCAGCACTCGCTTCACTCTGTGCAGAACTGTCACCAATAGTATCAGGGAGACAAATGAGTAAGAGATTTCCCATCCCTGTAAAACAATCAAGGTTACTGGCAGAGTAGTTCTGTGAGGATTATTTGCAGAATTCATGTCTCTCTCTCATTTCAGTACTGTGAGGTTAAAACCAACCTGGGACGTTTTATGTATTTCTGCATAAAATATATATAGAGAAAGAGATCAGATACTGGAAAGATAATAATGCTTTTTTTTTTATTGAGGAACTGACTGTTTATTTCTTTTAGTACAGTAACTGAGGTGCATTATATACCACTGTCCATTTATCTACTTTCTAACTACAGTATTCAACCACTTAAAAAATATTAATGAGCAGGTAAGCAAGGTAAGCACAATTTTTAATATTCAAATGAGTATATCAAATGAGTGAAATCACGCTTATCTTCCTGTATGAATAAGGTGAATAAGAGCCAGAAATTTACCTTGTACTAGAAAAGTAACTCCTGGTTCTGTGAAATAGCTTCTTCTAAGTGCCAGTGAAGGATAAGGCAACAATCAGCAATTCATCTGCAATGCTAGCTATCTTACAGTCAGTGATCCTACAGCAGATTTTGAAACAGAAGACATACCACACTTAATGTCACCAACAAATCCCGACATAGGTAATTATATAGCAACCCTGCCATATACTCAATGGTAGTCAACCCCCAATGACTGCCAGCGGGCGCTGAACCTTGATCTTTAGCATCAAAGTACCAACATGGTTGACTTGAGTTAAATGAGTCATTCTTTTAGCTGGAACTGGTAGCAGTCTCTTCTCTGCTAGTTAGATCAGCCAACTGAGAAATCACAAGACAAGCTTCACCACCATGTTCCACCTCTAGTAGTTCCAACTGGAAAGAGCACCCTTGCTTCCTGCCCTAAGCTACAGAGCAGTCCTGCTGTCAAACTGCTGCTATGTTTCACCCAAAGCTGGTTGCACTTCAGCTGCAAATCAATGTTTGCTCTGCATGTTTATATATATTACAGGGATTTAAAAACAAAAAAAAAATTTACTCAGTCCCCTAGTCAAATTTTGCCAATAAAAAGTTGTGTTTCCCCATATAATTCTGCTTACTACAAAATGACTAGTTTCCTGCAATGTAACCTACCAGCAGCACTCCAGTAAATTCTGCACCACCTGGATGGCTACAAAGCAAAAATAAGGTTTTAAACATTTCTGTATTTTATATCCCAATTAAATTCTAATTACAATTATTTTTTTACAGTAGTCATTAAAGGTTGGATTTTTATAAGCCAAGAATTCTCATGTCATAGGTCACAGTCACTTAGTAAATTGTAGGATAAGCACCTGAAGTGATCATGTATGCATACAAATGGCCATATTATTTTTAAAGATATTGGTGCAATTAATCAGACTAATATAATTTGAATCCCTTCAAAATGTAGTGACCAAAATTCTTTTGATTTTGAGACAGGAATTAGTCTGTGTAACTGAATTTAACCTGTATGCAATACATTTACACACAATATGGACACTACATCTAAGGAACTTGAAGGTACACGAGTCCATGGGACCTGATGAAATCCATCTGTGGGTCCTGAGGGAACTTGCCAAAGTTCCTAAGCTGCTTTCCATAATGTTTGAAAAGTCATGGCAGTCTGGTAAAGTTCCCACTGACTGGAAAAGGGGAAATGTAACCCCCATTTTCAAAAAGGGAAAAAAGGAAGACCCAGGGAACTACACAACGGCCAGTCTCACCTCTGTCCCCAGCAAGATCATGGAGCAGATCCTCCTGGAAACTCTGCTAAGACACATGGAAAATAAGGAGGTGATCGATGACAGCCAACATGGCTTCACCAAGGGCAAGTCATGCCTGACAAATTTGGTGACCTTCTATGACGAGGTTACAGCATTGGTGGATAAGGGAAAAGCAACAGACGTCATCAACCTGGACTTATGCAAAACGTTTGACACTGCCCCGCATGACAACCTGGTCTCTAAATTGCAGAGACATGGATTTGATGGATGGACCACTCGGTGGACAAGGAACTGGCTAGATGGCCGCACTCAAAGAGCTGTGGTCAACAGCTCAATGTCCAAGTGGAAACCAGTGATGAGTGACATTCCTCAGGGATTGGTACTGAGACCAGTGCTGTTTAACATCTTTGTCAGTGACATGGACAGTGGGATTGAGTGCCCCCTCAGCAAGTTTGTCGACGACACCAAGCTGTGTGGAGTGGTAACTAAACTGGAGGGAAGGGATGCCATTCAGAGGGACTTGGACAGGCTTGAGAGGTGGGCCTGTGCAAACCTTCCAACAAGGCCAAGTGCAAGGTCCTGCACCTGGGCTGCGGCAATCCCATGCACAAAGACAGGCTGGGCAGAGAATGGCTTGAGAGCAACCCTGAGGAGAGGAACTTGGGGATATTGGTAGATGAGAAGTTCAACATGAGCCAGTCATGTGCGCTTGCAGCCCAGAAGGCCAACCGCATCCCGGGCTGCATCAAAAGAAGCGTGGTCGGCAGGTCAAGGGAGGTGATTCTGCCCCTCTACTCTGCTCTGGTGAGACCTCACCTGGAGTACTGGGTCCAGATCTGCAGTCCTCAGCACAAGAAGGACATGGACATGTTGGAGCAGGGCCAGAGGAGGCCACGAAGATGATCAGAGGATTAGAGCACCTCTGCTATGAGGACAGGCTAAGAAAGTTGGGGTTGTTCAGTCTGGAGAAGAGAAGGCTCTGGGGAGACCTTAAGAGACCCTTCCAGTAACTAAAGGGGGCCTACAGGAAAGATGGTGTCGTGGTTTTGGGCCAGATTGGCCCAATCCAATGGAATGACGGATGCTTGCTCTCTCTTGCTCCGCTCCCGAAGAGAGGCAAGAGAGAGAGAAAAAGAGAGACTTAAGAGTTTAGGAGGAACTAAATTTCAGCAGTTAGAAGAGGCCTAGCTAAAAAGTAAAGTTACTGAACAAAAATTGGTCCTGTTTTACCTCAGACCAGGACAGATGGGGAGGGACTCTTGATCAGTGAGCGGAGCCATAGGACGACGGGGAACTGTTTTAGACTGAAAGAGGGGAGATTTAGATTAGGTATTAGGAAGAAATTCTCTCCTGTGAGGGTGGTGAGACACTGGCCCAGGTTGCCCAGAGACGCTGTGGCTGCCCCATCCCTGGAGATGTTCAAGGCCAGGCTGGATGGGGCTTGGAGCAACCTGGTCTAGTGGGAGGTGTCCTTGCCCATGGCAGGGGGTTGGAACCAGATGATCTTTAATGTCCCTTCCAACCTAAACCATTCTATGATTCCATGATATTTCTCATATTCACAAACAGTCCGGTGAGACAATCTTAAATGATAGTATTTTTTACTAAATGATTTGACAATCAAGTATTTACATGAAACCAAGATTAGGATACGAACTTCTAAAAACCTTGCATGCTTACTCATCTTAAATTAAATGCCACAGTCAGAAATCAGATAGGTGACTGGTTACCAGAAAAAACATTCTCAAAATTAAAATTTATCAAATATTTCTTAGGTCACTAGGATTTGCATTAACTTGTTCATTTCCCAGACTATATGCATAATTATTTCTAAAAAGATACTTTAGATCATATGAGTAGAAGAAAGGAAGACTACTCTCCAACAAAGAAGGAACCGCAGGAAAGCAATAACAAAAAACCAGGAGGAAATATACAGGTAATCCAAACCTAAAAGGGGTGATCACTGCCTACCTTGAGAGCTGTCTGCCAATGATAATGTCCTAACAGATTACATCTGTGTACCTGCATACGGAATTGGTGGGAGTTCCCTAAAAATGAGGTTACTCTTTCAGTAACATCAATAGAGGGCACTGAACTTACAAGCCATCCATCCAGCTCAGCACTCTGCAGGCAGAGATCCCAAGCCACCAGTCCTATACCTCATCCACGCCCCAGATGACCCATAACACCCTGGCCTTGAGTAAATAAACACTAAGAGCAAAGTGCTTTCATGATCAAGGGACTTTCCTGAAGTAGGGATTTTTCTTCACAACAGCGAGGGGATTGATTATGCTAAAAATGTAACACCAATTTGGTTATTATGAACCTGTCTTTAAGTCAGTCTTCAAAGGAGTTTGCAGTTTCAACCTCCAGTACTTTTATTCTCTTATAAACTCTTCAGTACAGTTTTCTCCTATTCTTGGCATACCTAGTATTATCCAACAGCATCACAATGTCTGTATATAGATCATTCTCTGAAAGTTATGAGCTCCGGAATAAATTATTCTGTAACAGAATTAGCTATTGCAGCCTAAATAGGACACTAATCTTAATTGAATAAAACCTGTGTAAAGAACAAATTCATGCTGTCCCAAGTGGCTCCAAAGCACTGCATCCCAGACACCCAGGTTCAGCAAGGAGCTTCTACATCCACCCCTGCTACCAAAAAATCTCTGAGGCATTCACAATATACAACAGTAATAGAGCATCTGAAGATACAAATACCCAGGTTCTGGAATTTACTAAAATACCCAATACTGAGCTGCCCCCCACTCTCAGTCAATGAGCATTACATTCCTAATTTATATCAGTGGCTTAAAAAATCTCACTGGACACCTATCTGTATCTTTCAATCCCTAAATATCCTTGCAAATCCAGCTCATCCTTTTACATCCTGGCTTTGCAGTGCCGGTGCTACTTTACAGGGTATTCTCCCTCCTCCCCATATTACTGCTGCCTGACAAAAGGCCATTAACATCTAACATCCACTACCCTGCCCTCATTGTCATAGGTTTGTACTACGGCTTTCGCTTCTGCAGATGAACTTCATCAATGGCCATAGTCCTGGATGCCCTGCAGTGTGTAGTTTTTCAGCCATCAACTCTGTCATAAGGACCATACAGGACTTTGACCTCTACTGGACTTCAGATGAAAAAAGAAAAACCCCAAACCACACCCACTCATGACAAATCCAATACTTCATTTTCAGTAATGTTGCCTGACATTAGTTAAGACAGTACAACAACTGAACCACTGCTGCAGGGAACAGAGAATTCAGGAAGTGCTGTAGGCAGGTTCAAGAATGGGTAGCAGCCTTTACAAATTAGAGGACAAGCTAAGTCTTGTTTAAAAGGGGTCTTTACAGATGTTAAAAACCTGTACCTAATATCCGCAATATACTGTTAGCAGTTCTTTTACTAGTGCATCTGGGTGAGATGTAGTACACCAGGAAGAAAAGATCATTTTCAAGAACGGCATTCCAGCATATGGTTCGCACAGCCGTCACGTTTAGCAGCATCTCCTGCTGTAGTACTACGTAGGGAGACCAGACGTCCACACCCAGCCACGCGCTGAACAAGAGGAATACGATAGCTTTCTGATGCAAACACTGGTTTAGAAAACCCACACATTCATTTTTTCATTTGCTGTCTCTACATATTTACATAAAAATGGTATATACATGTTTCCATGTACCTGTTAGAATTAAATAATTAAAGAAAATAAAAATAAAAATCTTCAAGTGGAATCACCAGCAGAATGTTAGAGGCCTTGTACCAGCCTTATTTAACAACTACATTTAGAAATCGATGAAAAAAACCTCACCAGAGCCACAAGCTCAGTAGCTATAGCAACATGCTCAGCTTCTCAGAGGAATCAAATAAGATAACCTGCCCTAAAATAGATGCAAAATAGCTGTCATTGCATGTGTGTAGTTTCAGAGACAGAACACAACCATAAAAATGATTTTTTTTTCAAATGCACAATGCTCCCTTTTACAGAAGTCAAAAAGCTACCCTACAGACAGCGGGTGAGAATTGAGTTTAATTTCTTTACTCTCAGTGTTTTTAAAGCAAAATCGTTTATCTCCAAGCTTAATTGTGCCTTTTAACAAATTAGACTTCACTGGAAATCGTTATCTGTTTTCCCCCCTTCTTGTTACAATTCAAAAGCAGCATCTGTTAAAGAGCAAAAATGAACCATTTTCCCCTCATTACACAAAGAGTAAAAAGTCATCCCAAGTTCACATTACTTCAGAAGGTAATTTCTGTTCATCAGAACAATTTGGTATGTGTTCATTCCTTCGCATCCAGTTTTGCAGGCTAATTTCCTCAAATATTTAGACTTAATTTGGTTTGTAACCATTGACTATGATCACATTACAGAAATTGCGTGTTTCTTTAAGTTAGCATTCCATGTCAGTACTGCTAAAAATATCCTCTGGGCTGTCTCTTTGTTGTACTGTGTGATCATATATTCCTCATGAAGCATTACACCAAGAAAAACAAAGCCCAGCCGTTCCCAGACCCCTCAGGGGCCACTGGTCGGACCCATGTTCTGGAGGCCAGGAGACGCTGTCTCGCTCAGGCGTCGCCCTTCCGCGGGAGGGGAGGCGGCAGCTTGGCTCTGCCCTCCACCGAAGGGGTGTTGCAGAGCAGCAGCTGAAGCTCCACAGGCAGGCGACCAACAATGGCGGCACCCTAAAACATCACAGGGGTGGCCCACGATTTGGCTAACAGCAGTAGGGGCCCACACAGATCTAACATTTCCATCAGCACCAGTGGTTCTTTGCTGCACACCCTGCTCCTACCGACGCACAGGTGGAACACCCAGGGTGCTCTGAGAAAGCACTGGGTATTGGGAAAGAAGATGAAGCACATATGTAAGAGCAGGGGATGGATTTAGAATTTCCAAATGACAAGAGGTCCACAAATACAGGTGGCAAAACCCTCTTTAAGAAAAAGACTTACTGCCATTTTAATTAGGTATTTGTTGAGAGCAAATAATGCTGATAACTGCAGTATTTAAGCATTTTCATGCAACGGTCAGCAAAAACTGTCCTATTTTCATAATGCACAAAGAAATGAGAGTCAATTTTACTATCAAGGTTAATACACACTTTCTGCTATATGAAACAGTAACATTGAGATCAAAAGATAAAAAGGTGGGATATGATTAAAATTTGTTATATATACTTTCCCCCCCGCCCCCAGGAGTTGGAGGTGGCACATGTTAACCAAGGCTCACATAAGTAGTCTCGTGTGACTCCTTGGCTGTTGCAGAAAAACCCTGTAACCAAATCTGCTTTTGGATAACTTCAAATATTAGCACTGTATTTGAAAGTTCTCGACTGCAGGTCAAATACAACAGATTTAATTTCATCAGCACTGAGCAAATGCAGGAAGTAACTTCATTTCCCACTCAGATTCCGAACTGTATCTTCGGCAATTTTTGAAGCTCCCTTCTCTTTAGAAGAAGCATGAGGATTCAGTGACCTGCGCTTTGGGAAAACGGTGGATGGGTTTCCAGTTAAAAATGGGGAAAAAAAATAACCCAAAACATTTAAAAGTATTTACAAGTTTACTTTCCACTTCAGTTTTCCCAGAGGGATGAGAAAAGGGGATTTTTAAGACAAAGCTATGCATCCATAATACTAAATGGTTTCAGCATCTTAAACTGTAGTGATGTTTCAGCTTAATGAAGGATGCACAACTATAAAAGTTTTAAAGGTCTTTAAAGACCTTTGTGTCCAGAATTCCTGTGGACTTCAGCAAGTCATGATTCGTCTCTTCAGTTTTCTGTAAGCAGCTTTATAGGAACAAATTATTTATATGAGTCTCAGGAGCATTGGTGAAAAAAAGTATTAATCTTGATCAAATATGTTTTTTCCATTCCTCACTTAACACCTCTCAATCAATGTCAGCAGTTTTGCAATTGATCTAAATTCCTGTCACTCACTCCAACTATTATTCAAAGATTTTTTTTGGATATACTTTCTCAAGTGGGAATCTGAACAAGGAAGTCTTTGGGATTTTTTTTTTTTCCCTAATGTCAAAAAAACAAAGAATGATAAGAACTCATGCTCATGATCAATTTTAATACCCCTAATACACAGATGAGAAAAAATACATACATATATTCTTGACCCCCCTCAAATAGCTTTTTTTTCCCCAGGTATATTTGGTATACATAACACTTCAAAGGGAAATAGAATCAACTGTTTAAAAGATAATAGAATCAACTATTAGAATGAAAAGAGACTATTGTGTAGTCTATTAGCTCCCAGGTATTTCATAAACTGCTAAGCTCAGCTCCCAGCACTGGAGAAGCTTTTATAAAAAAGGAAGGGGGAAGAAGTGGTGGGTGAAAACTCTAACCACAGTCTTTCTCCAGGAGTCAGTTGGAGAAAATGGTTCTTTAAATGCAAACAAGTAAAACTAAACAAGTCTGAAGAAAAATAACAAAGCCAGGCTTAGTAACTCAGAACTTGCTCATCCTCTGTATTCTTCAGTATAAGTTTAAGCAAAAGACAAATTCAACGACTGTACTGACCCTCATCACTTATTCTCTCTCCAGTGCAAGATCCAATGACAGCATCAAATGTTATCCGATCTCCAGCAATAGCTAAGAACACGAGACATAACAAATAAAGACAATTACATTAGCAGAACTGTAAACTGAATTTTTAAAATTTCTCACATGGGGACAGGCATAGAAGGTGAGGAAGGCTCTACAGAAACTTATACTAGGCAGGACCTCTCGTTCAAGTAAGCGCTTTTGTTTATGGTGTTTTAGGGGCAGGGAACAATGCATAGAACACAACAATCTGACATCCTACTCCAGGTGTCAAACCACTTTGGTGGTCTGTGCGGGGTCAAGTTCCAAAACATCCGGGAAACTGCACTGGCTCAGGTCTGTGTAGGCAGAACTTCCCAGGTTAGCATGACTCCAGTTACAGCACATTCCCACTGTCTCTCCTCCGATTCTTGACCACTCCATCAATCAGACACAGCACGCCAACAGGACACAGGTCTAGCTGGGTGTCTGCATCAGCACCCAAGGAACGGTGAGCAGACAGCTGCATTGCATCAGAGATGTCTACAGACACACACAACTGCTGCACAGTCACCAGCAGCAAGAAAACAGACTAATTGATCTCTTGTGTAATACTTAATGAGCCCAACGGTAGTTACTAAATCGTGCTATAGTTTAAACTATTGTATCCAAAGTGCAAATAACACGCACTTATTATTTTAACACAGACAAGAAGGTGTGTGGCTGGAATATCGCTGCTGCGGTAGCCAACAGCAGAAGGATAAAGATGTGTATGGTAGTCACTCCCTTCTGATTAACTCAGCTGATTAACCTTTACAGATGACTTTTAAAGTATAACATCTCCACAAACCTCTGCTGTGTCAAAGAGGTTTTGTCCTTCTCATTTTGTTCTAACCACAGATGGGCCCGACCAGCTAGTGCAGCCCCTCTGTAGAGCCAAGGTCACAGAGGCACGGGAACAAAGGCAGCTGCGTCACCAAGGACCACTTGATACACACCCCGAGCACTAAAGATCTGCGAAGAGAAACGCAGAGATTGACTTAAGTAAAGTGTCTCAACAGTTGTCTTTATGACAGCCTGAGACTCTTCAATACTGAAGATTGGCGGTGGATTTCCACCTCAAAAGCACGTTTGCTAAGCTCTGCGTCTCACTGTTCAGCCCTTCCCGAAGCTGCTCTCGGGATGTGTGGCACAAACAGTGTTCTCGCTGAGCTGCCAAATGATAGAGCACAGCTACATTAATCAGTTCTGGTTTGCCTAATTCAGTCTAAATGCAGCCTGAGGTCCTGACACACTTCCAGCTGGGAGAAAAAACAAGACCAGCCTGGGATTCCTGAACGACTGATTAACCTTCCAGAGAGTCTGGCCCCAACTAAGTACAAATCAATAGGGGTTCAAAAAAGAAATATGAACCTGTAAAATTCAATCAACAGGTCTCTGGAACAGTACTGTTGAAAGAAAGTTTAAGTTTTCTAAGTAAATGTACTGTTTCCATGGATCTGAATTTTGAATTTACTGTTTTCTTTACAGGTAATGGGTTTATGACAAAAATCTCAATTACATGAGTGAAAATGTAGCTTCTTTTGTAGATCCAGCGTACACGTTCACAAAGATACTAATGACAGCCATACAAGAATGACAGGCTGTCTATACCTAGGCACATATGACATGATACATTTCTACAAGTTAGGAGAAATTTAAGACCATTCTTCCTAAATATAGAGCACAGACAGCCAAGTACAAGGACAGTTAATTTTTTTATGTATTTTTCATGTAGAGTACTTAGTCTGATTGAAATCTTCACACTTAAACAAGGAGGCTATTTTCTGCAAAAATTAATCTGTTTATCAGTTAAATATGATCCTCCTTGTTAGAAACTTGACAGATAACCAGGCCCTGTAATTTTACAATCTTTACCAACATATTCTACAGCCAAAGACAGATTATCTTATGCTTCATGTTAAAAAGAGATCCGCATGATATTAATCTTTTGACTGTGCTACACCGCGGGTCTCGCTGCTGACCTTGCCGTGGTCACAAGGCCATGTCTGTCCTCTGACTTTCTCCCTGCCCAGAGCCCGACTGTGTAACCTGCTTTCTGCACACCGTATTGCTGAGGACGAAAGCACGCTTTTCCCTCCACCAGCTAAGAGGCAAATGCGCTCCAGCGCAGTTACTCAAATGTCTAAACAGTACATCTTCTAGGGACACATTGTGTAGAATTACATTTTCAGCAAATTAACATCAGGCATTGGTTGTACCTTCAGCAATTCCTGCCTAGTTTTTATCCTACAGTAGGCAAGGACTTGGCATCGTCTTCTCTTCCCGTTCATTACGGCCCTCTCAGTCAAGCACATGCGTCTCCATAATAAGTCACTTTACGTTGTTAAACATATTTGTTTCATTTTCATCAGACTATAATTTTTCCTCCAAAATGAACAGTGTAATCTTAAAGTTTAGATCAAAAGACCAACTGCAAATTCTCCAATCTCTTGTAGAATACTATAATCATAAAACTTTTCATTTAAAACGCTATTGAAAGCATTTTAAAACAGTTTTACACATCATCTACCTTTGTTTCATAGACAAGGAGCAGTTTGCAAGATTCTGTCCAGAAACCACTGCTCTCAGATCAGTACCTATCAAGATTTGAAAGTTTAAGAAACAAGTTATTCAAGAAAATGATTTCAGGGTCCAGTAAAACTAAACAGGGCTGGTTTTGGGCTAGATTTAATGTGAAATCCTCTACTGCAGATTTTAAAAGGCTATGTATGACCTGGTTTAATCAAGTCCCTCTCCTTACACAATATGAAAACACAGAACAGGTGTTCATACCTTGCATATTGTGATTTCTCCTTTGAATTGCTTAGAGGAACTCATACATGATTTTTATGACTCGACAGGTTTCTTAAGAGAGGTACGAGCTTGCATTTTCACTTAATTTACTGAACATGCACTATTACTATGTAAAAGTAATTCTTCTCTGTAATGACTGACCAAATAAATCTTAACAGCTGAATTTGCAAATCAGTTTCTTTATGTCAACAGCTTTGTCATGTCAATAAATACAGCACTAAGCTAGGAGCAAGGTTTATTAGCCATCTTCTGCTGTCACTTACCTGAGTACAGCTACATAACTTGCCTGAAAGCATCAGGCAAGATTTACACTCAGCAGTCAAGAACAAAAAGGACCTAATGTATCATAGCTGTCATCAGGTAAATGAGAAGAATCTAACATGTCTCAAAGAAAAGAAAAGGAAAGGAAAAAAAAAAAAAAAAAACACCAAGAAGAAGTCCCTTTTGAATCACAGGAATATAATCTGTAATCTTAAAAGTTTACAGTAAAGTAGCCAGCAAACCTTGAGAAAGCAACTTCGAATTCTGAATTAGTGAGGTGATTTCATCAAAGTTTACCATCTTTCTGCAAACTGACATAGTTAAACAGAACTGCTGGCTCTCAGCTGTGCTTAAATGGATGGGTTCCAGCAGAGTGCTGTCATCCCACCAGCGAAATTAAAGCATCTCGCCTCTGGCAATGCAGACCGTTGTGATATTCATGACAAGATGTGAACTGTTTCCTCAACATCATGTAAACAGGTTTTAGCGGGGATGCGTCAAAGTCTCACATGGAAACTTAGCATCAGAACAAACTTTTGTATTTTAGTCTCCTGTGGCAAATTAAGAGTTAATAATATTCTGGAAAAAAGCCACCAAACTGAAAACTACTCCATTTTACATAGCCTTAATCTGTTAACAGTAGGCAAAGTCAAAATTCATTTTTATCTAAAACCATCTTTCAGATTCTGTAAGTAACATACTATGTACATAAGCTATGGTACCTGTCATATCGAGAGCTGGTATTTTAATATTCGTGAGATTCCCTACTTTTATTTCCAATGGTATTGTCTTGAAGGCAGATGGAGCAAAACACATAGGTATCTTGAATAAACCCTTCTCCACAGGCAGGAGGTAGTACCATTACTTCATGTGTGGTGCTAAAGCAACGTCCTACAGAGACAATAAAGACGTTGAGCCAATGCTGTTGATCTCATCATTCACGCGTACAAAGAAAGGCTCCGCACAGCGCTCACTACTGTGTCTCGGTCTTTCGAATTCCATGAGATCCTTTGGAAGAGTAAGCAGTGTGCTCACTGTAAGTACAGAGCATTACTTTAGACACCTGATATAAGGAAACATTGAAATGGAAAGATGAAAAGAATAGAGGCATACATAGCGTGCTAGGAAACAAGTTGTCTTCCCAAGTTGCACATTATGAATATTGCATAACAAATATTATAAATGCAGGAATTGCAAGAGGGGTGCAAATCAAGTGAAAGACAGACACCGAAAATATATGAAGTACTTAAAGGCTTTGGGCATTTGTGTCTGAAACTGAAAAGAAGAAAGTAGTATTGCAAGCTTATTCTCTTTTTAATAGTTGAAGCAGCAAACCAACACCTGTAATCAAGCAAATTTAACTTAGATTTTTTTTAATAATTATAAGGCTGTACTTCAGGATTGGGAAGCTTCAAGCAGAGTTACACAGAAGAAAGAACACCTAGCCATAAAGCACGTCTGCTCAGGAGGGGTAAGAGCTTTGAAGAAACCAACTCGAGTTTCTGGGTTCTGTCTCATGTAATTCACCTTCAGATTACCGAGTGTGCCAGGAGGGATGGAGCTGCAGCAAGACACCTAAGGGACTCTTCCAGGATACAATAAAACTCAGACTGGCTCATGAATACACAGAGAGTAAGTTTATCATACCTACAACCCACACACATCAGGGCAGAATGCTAACGGTTTTATGCTCGTATAGCCCTCTCCAGGATCTCTAGGAACCCTAACTTTGACTGCCAGATGGGTATGACATGCCTCACAAGTACCCTGGGTGCTTCTGACAACCTGCCTGTACTGTCTACCTGCTTCTGAACAACTGTTTTCTCTAAGTCAAACGCAGCCAGGTATCAAAGGTCAGCTCTCCATTTCAGAAAGATGACGTCCATCTGCTCAAGCAGCTGAGTAACTTGACTGTGTATTACCTGCTAGGTATCCTGTTTTATTGTTGCAATACCAAAGAAAGAGAGAGGTATCCAAAGATCTTTGTTAGTGCTATTCAAACAATGCATCTGAGCAATGATGTTTTACTTTCAGAATAATAATTTAAGACTGGAGAATCAGTGTCCCACTGACATCAGAAACACTCATAATGTTCTTTAAATAAACAAAACAAAAAAGAGGCTAAATGCTTAATTTCTAGTAAAGGAAGTTAATTTTATTTGCAATCTTTATTTTTGGTCTAAAGTGATTATCAATTCAGATGATGTGAAATGTAAACTAAGTTTATTCAGCACGCTACAGCATTGCTGGAAAGCAAAGCAGCACTGCTAGACTACCCTGTGGCTGACCACCCACAAATCCATGCAACTTGCAGCAATACCGTATTGAATTTTGCTATCAGATCATTCTGTGCGGTTTTAGCTCAGAAGTGGCCAATTTACTTTTCTAGGATCAGAAAACACAGATAAGTGAACAGGTTCTAACACAGAGGGTCGGAGCTCCTTATCACACTTACTTACCCTTGCCCCCTCTATACAAATGAAAATGAAGCCATGTCCGTACAACGCTGATATGCATTGTTCATCATCATCAGCATTGTCTAATGATTCCACTTCAGTGTTGGCTGTCAGCCATCAAGCCAAAATGGGAAACACGCTAAACATTTTTATTCTAGCAATACTGTTGTGTACTTTTCTCTTCCCGGTGCACAAACATCTAGCTAACTATGGTTATAGTATACAACAACAATTAAAGACAATTTACAGAGTTGTTTTATTTACCCTTAAATTCCCCAGTCTATTTGGGAAGGAAATTGGAATTGATATTTTCAATTACATTTTCCAAAAATCGTACATTATACCAAGTATGTTCTGTACATTAAATAAACACTTTCAGTTTATTTTAAATTAATTCACTGTTCAGTGGCTGAAGGTCTGCTTCTAGAAAGTAGAATTGTATACACAAAACGCGTAACAGAAAGATTATTCTATTTATTAAGTTAAAGGTTGGGGTGACTTTTGAACATCTATTATTAAAAAAGCACTTACTTTATAGTTATTTTCCACTGTGCACTAGAAAAGTCAAGTGCTTTGGTAAAATCGGAAATTTGTTTCCTATCATCCTGTATCCTACAAAAACATAGTTTAAAATAAATTGATACTTTACATCCTGTCTTTTTTCTAGCTAAAAGGAATAGGAGTAGTGCCATATCCTTACTTTGAATGAAAAAAAAAAAAGTTTGTTCCATGTAACATTAAAGTATTTTATGATCTAATAAAACATACATAAATAACAGCAATGCGCAGTTTTAGATTGAGAAATTAGGCAATCTGGTGCAGTTTCAGTGGGATACTTAATTGTGTACCTAAATTCCATGTAGCGTTAGTAGAACGGGAGTACACGCCTGAGGTTAGACACATACTCTACCTGAAAAAAGGTATTCAAACAAAAGTACAAGACTGTCAAACCCGAAGTATTTTCCTCTTCCCTATATATACCCTCCTGTGATACAGGGTCTCTTCCAATACCTGTATTAACTAGCACAGAATTACAAAACGACACCTGAAATTTCTCATGCCACTTCTCATGCTTACACAAGCACAAATCTGAAAGCAGAACTTGTTTCTTAGATCTGAGCAAGACATGCAAACTATTCCCAGAAGACTCCTTGCAGGATATGGTTAGACGACTTCTCTGGCAAAACACCTTCAAGCTGCTCCTGTAGCTTCCAGCAGAGATTTCGTTCCCTTGACTAGGACACACAACCAAGCCATCGTCCTTCCTGCTCATTCAGCAGAGTAATTCCTTTGTGTGGCTGACCAGTCCTTACCACATTAAGCATAACCAGTACACTTAGAGCTGGGGTCACAGCAGGAGAAAGAGGCACAACTACACAAACACGGAGCGCAAACGTAGGTTCCTGGGCACTGCCCACCTGGCCCTAGCCTTCGACTGGCAAGCATACCAGCCAACTTCTGCTGCCCGGTTACGACAGAGACAGGCATGTGTCAGTTCGGAGACACAATAATTTCTCTGTCATTGCCACCTCCCAACACATCACCACCGAACTTTAAACTGGAAGAGAAGTTAGGAGGAAAGACTGATCAGTCACTGTTGTTGACTGGCAAGCACTGGCACAGCCTCCCAGCAACACCACAGCCCAGATTAGTGTTCCTTCCCAGCTCTGCTGCTCCTGGAGAAGAACCTGCTTGACTTTCTGCAAGTAAGGAGCAGAAACAGTGTCACAGAGACACCTACGCGACACCATCTCCCAGCTACCAACCAGCCTCCCTTAGAGGCTGGCTCTTCCAACACCTTGCTGCCATGGACTTGCCCAGCACAGCAGAACTGATGGTAGAGAAGTGCTGTCAAGGCAAAGTTATTTGCACGGCTTGGTTCCTGTCCAGAGGGGAGAGAAGGCCTAATTGCTGGTGCAAACACACCCTAAGGCTTTGTTCCCAGCACCTTGCCGTGAGCAAGAGCAAGTCCTGTCTAGCAAGTAATTAATGCCCTCAGGGAAACGGCAGCGGAGTCCATCGCAGTTCTGCACTGTATTTCCCTCATTAACACCAACTTCCACTGACTTTCAGGCAGCGGATAAGAAGTTCTGAGCCAAAGAACCAATAGAAAATTCTCACTTAAGGCTAGCTAGACATAATTAAGAATTGCCCAGATAAACTAAGACTCAGGTCACCCTGGCAAGATAAGATGCTTTTGGATTCCATCATGATGGAACTTTCTGCCTTAGTTATAGAAAAGCCAAACGGAATTTATTTTATTTCAAGTAAGTTTCACAGAAAGCACCTCAAACACTCCTAGCTGCACTGGACTGCTTCAAAAACTGAGGAACAGTTTGACATGTGCAATTGTATCAAATCACTCACAATGGATTTGGACACTGGGCAGGGTGGGAGTTCTAAAAAAAAGGCCAAACCCTGATCTTTATTGGTTCAAAAAATTTTCTGAGAACCCTAAACCCCATTAAAATGAGAGCAACCCAAGACCTTTTTTGTAGCTTTACATCTTCAACATAATACATACAATAAGACTAGCACTAGACCTTGCTCCATGAGACAACAAATACTCCAGTGCTAATTAGACAGCTTACGTACATGCGGGTCGACAGAGGCGTTCTTGGGTGAGGTCTGGTGTAGTGATCACAAAGGATTAACTCATAAACAGGTAACAGACTTGTACTAAAGACAAACCTTGTGCAGTGGATTTCTGAACAACTTCTCCTTATAACCTGCTCCATCAGTTTAAGCATAATATGTATTTATATAATTACAGACTAAATTGTAAATTAAAATTATTTGCCATAAAATCCTATATGGATATTTCTAACCAAAGTAAGTTGTTATTATGATAAAACTGAAATACGTGAAGTTAGTCTTCACAAGAAGTTTTACACTACTTAGCTTCATTGCTAGTCAGCAATTTTGTTTGGGAAAAACCAACACACCAAAAAAAAAGGCTGCAACGTGTGTACAGTTATGTGTCTTATTTGAGAACGTCCCCTCCATCCCAGTTGTGAGCACTTCCAAAGCATTTATTACATAACGAACCCCTGCCTTCTCTTGCGGAACGAATCCCTGAATCCCAATCACATTAGCTACATGCTACATGGTTTTTTCCACATAACTGCACACCTGACATCTGCAAAAATCTGGCTGAACATTTTTCATCTTATATCCCTACTTATTTAAAAATACATACTGCTTTTCAATATTCACATTATTGTTAATTTTTAAAAATACACTTCTCTGTTTCCTCACTCCCTTTTTTTGTTATGACTAATTAAATCAGTTTCTAAATCTGTGTAGATCATCTCATTTATGACATTCATATATAAATACTCACATGTATGTGAATAATGCATTCTAGAGAAAATAAAAAAATCTTAGCATAAAATTACTTATGAATCTCCTGAAACAGTGTAAATTACCTTTATTTTTACATAGATATTTGTATGTATGTACACACACATTTTCACCATTGCGAAGATATCATTCAAAATGAAGAGTACAAAGAAACCCATCCTTTTACGCTGTTCACCTAAAACATACTGCTGTCGGCCAAATGGAACGTGGTCATTAAACACCAATTAATTTTAGTTGCTGAATTTGACTGCAGGTTGTGCAGACTGCAAGTAAGCACATGTTTGTAAAAATATCACATTTACAGATAAGAAAGTCCCAGAATATATATGCATATATACTTACTATACACCAGATTTGCTGAGGAAAATGGTTTGGGGTTTAGATTAAGTCACGTAGCCACAGCTTCTACAACAGGATAGAATTGCCAAACTGCCCTCATTCATTTCACCTTCAGCTCTTCCCCATGTGTGTATCTGTCACGTATACTAACCAAGGCAAGATGTAAGGTCTTTTTTGGTGGCACTTTCTCTGCATTACACAATCACATACCATCACATGTATCACGGGTAGCAATACAATTTGCAGGTTTACAGCAAGTATGCATTCTTTAAGCTTTCAGTCTTCACATCCTAAGTCTAAGCTGAAAAAAAAGTTGCATATAATTCTTGTGCATTTTTTTTTCCCCAAAAGAAAAGTGCTAAATGAGTATTAGGAGCAACTATAACAACAGATACATCATGAACCAGTAGAGTTGTACCGGGAGGCTTCAAGAAAACTCTGCAGCAGTGAGCCACACAAACTAGACAGAATCACAGAATCATTTAGGTTGGAAAAAACCTTCAAGATCATCCAGCCCAACCATAAACCTAACACTGCCAAGTCCACCACTAAATCATGTCCCTAAGTGCCGCATCTACACATCTTTTTAATACCTCCAGGGATGTATAAATCCATTGCCCAGACAGGAAAGAGTTGCGTATCATCCAGAGCAGGACAATATGTGGTCATTTTCCTCTGGCAACATCTGCTTTAAGAAAGTCCAGCTGTTTTGCCCCCCTTCGCCCACCCCCCTTCCTTAAGGTGGGCATGTACTTTAATTCAAATAACACATAGTGGCAGACAACTACAAAACAGAAGTGGAATTGGTCTTTGGTCCAAAAGGTATACAGAATGAAGACAGACAAATGTACGATAGAGTCATACACTTAAGCAAATTCAAGAATAAAAATTCCTACTGATAATCTGGCATCCTTACCACACTTCTCAGCAAAGATTTAATGACTGAGCTGCAGAAAGGTCTCGTATTATGAAGACTTCATTATTTTTATGGAATACTGTAGCATAAAAGAAGAATCATAAATAATTAAAATTAAATCACATCTGTGAACATAAGTAGACCGCAGAATATTTTGTGATGGCGTTTTCTTGATTATTTATGGTGATAGTTCACTTACTTTCTGGGAATCTTACAGACTGGTATGAAACACCCACATATCAAAGCCTTATGCAATTTGTTCAACAAGGGGTTCGTACTCAACATGAGCCAGCAGCATCATTTTGCGCCTTATGGGTTCTCTTCTCAGAATCTAATACTCTGACCCCAAAATGTAAACTTTAATGTCAATTTAAGGGTACAACCAGATCCTCAATATCAGCTGGGATAAGAATATACACTGGCAATATTTTAAGAGGAAGAAAAATTGGTTTTGGAAATAATGTCATAACACAAAGTCATAATCATAGCACCAGCTTCAATAACATCACAGGCACTACAAAATTAGATCTCATGAATCACACTGCAGCCTACTGCATAATCATATCGTCATGCATCAAAACCATGTAATATAAACTTAGGCCATAACTTAAGTACTGCAGCAGGTCCTCTCTACCAGCAGACAGTATGACCTTCAGGACAGGGTTAGAAAACAACCAGCCAGCCACAAAAAACAATTTTTGAAGCAGATGACTATTAACAGGACACTGTAAATCTAGATTGTAAGTTATACATCAACACTTTATCTTTAAACATCATTAGGCTGACATTTTTTATTCAATCACAGAATCACAGAATGGTAGGGGCTGGAAGGGACCTTCGGAGACAGAATCATAGAATTGTTAAGGTTGGAAGGGACCTTTAAGATCACCAAGTCCAACCATTAACCTAACCTGACAAAACCACTTCTAAACCATATCCCCGAGTACCACGTCTACCCTTTTTTAAACACCTCATCTAGTCCAGCCCCCCTGACAAAGCAGGTTCACCCAGAGCAGGTTGGACAGGAATGAATCCAGGTGGTTTTGAAGATCTCCAGAGAAGGAGGCTCCACAGCCTCTCTGGGCAGCCTGTTCCAGTGCTCTGGCACCCTCAAAGTAAAGAAGTTTTTCCTCATGTGGAGGTGGAATTTCCTGTGTTCCAGTTTGTGCCTGTTGCCCCTGGTCCTGTCGCTGGGCACCACTGATAAGAGTCTGGCCCCATCCTCTTGACACCTGCCCGGCAGATATTTATAAGCATTGATGAGGTCCCCTCTCAGTCTTCTCTTCTCCAGACTAAAAAGACTCAGGTCTCTCAGCCTTTCCTCAGAGAGATGCTCCAGCCCCTTGATCATCTTCGTAGCCCTCCGCTGGACTATCTCCAGCAGTTCCCTGTCCTTGACCTGGGGAGCCCAGAAGTGGACACAGTGCTCCAGATGTGGCCTCACCAGGGCAGAGTAGAGGGGGAGGATGACCTCCCTTGACGTGCTGGCCATGCTCTTTTTAATGCACGCCAGGAGACCGCTGGCCTTCTTGGCCACAAGGGCACATTGCTGCCTCATGTTCAACTTGTCGCCCACCAGGACTCCCAGGTCCCTCTCTGCAGAGCTGCTTTCCAGCAGGTCAGCCCCTAACCTACACTGGTGCATGGAAGAAATGGGAGAAATTAATGCTTTTATTTGCTTTTCTTTCCTGTGAAATATAATAAACACAGACATATATCCTTAAAGAAAATTATAAAGCAGGTAGGGGAAAAAGCAACATGTTAATTACAGGTTGATAGACTCTATTTATACACAATTACAAAATTCCAGAAATCAAGCTGAGCATTACCACACAGAAGAGTCATACCTGTTCTCAAAGCTAGGTTCCATGTACTGTTATGCTAAGGGCTACAGCCTCGATAGCAGAAGCTTACATCTTTCTGCTGCTGATGCTGTGATACACATAACCATCCACCTTCTCAAAGCAGCTACCACATATGGACGGTTCAAATCGGGAAGCTACTGAGCACCTATTTGAAGACAGTAAAAATTTTTCGATAGTAATGTTCTATAGCTTATCGTATCATGCCTGAGCCTTCAGAGACTGGTTCTTTTCTTCTTTCCCTTACCCCCACCCAAAAAAATATAGCATGTTCAACTGAGGCATAAAATAAAGCTGAAAGTGCCTGCAATTCACTGAAGGAGTAGAAATAGATATAGCACAATTTGGCTGCTGCCCAACTTGGGAGCAAAAGACCTGCTTGACTTAAAATACCCAATTCAAACACTGTTAAACTTCAGAAAAGTTTCAGTCCTATCCCCACAACTTTAATATAGACAGTGGCCTTATGACTTAAACATCATTTAATTCTAAGATCTACTTAAATGCAGACAGCTTCACAGTAACAGAAAAATCAGTGATTTAATACTACATTTTTTTAAAAAATACAAGTCTTCTCTGGCAAAAGACTTAAATTATTGTGTCATACAGTGTTCAAAAAAGGAAGAGGAAGACCATGCGTCTGTTCCATAATTATAACAATACTATAACCAAATTTCTCTGCAATTTTAATATGACAATAGTAAAAGACCTAAGCAGCAGTCATTCAGGAACATGACATTCTTCGCATAGTCCTTTCTCAAGACTTTCAGAGTTCATTTTTATGTAAATTTGCAGAGAAAACTAAGCACTAGAGTACATACGGGGAAAAAAAGGCAAAGACCAAACAACCTGGAAAATTCAGAATGCATGTAACAGAGAAGCGATTACAAGTTTTAGTTAGTACCTCAGTGGCTAAATATAAATTGTACTTATTCAAATGTCTTACACTTTAGGATGTGAGGATTCTGTTAATTGTCCTATTCTCTCTAAAGGTAGCATTATAAACCAAGTTAAGTTTGAAGATTGGTACAGTACAGGATAATTTCAACGCCATCCTGTAGCTAAATGTGTCTCTTACAGATGAGTCTAAATCACAAGCTCTTTGAAGCAAATGGACAGCACAGTACTTCAAAAGAGCAGAAAAAAGCGGCCTTCCAAACAAATGCTAACAGAATGCAGTTTAAACTACTTAAGGCAAAAATATGATATACATTTATAGATCATGTGTTATTACCAAGGGAAAAAAAAAAAAAAACCCACTTACAAATTTAAATTGATAAAACAAGGTACTAAATTTAAGAATATTCATCCACTTTTGAAAAGCTGCCTTTCAAAGCTAGTGATAAGGGGAGACAGGCATACAATTGCTGCTAAACAATAGTAAAAAGGAACTATAGCTTTAGGATAGAATACAGAGCCTATACTTTGAATTAAAACTCAGAACATGTAAGCTGCAGTTTGAACCTGGTCAGTCTCAACAGGCTTAACACCACTGTTGTTGTAGCACAACCCAACACAGAATTATAATAAAACTATATTTATCACATAGCACTTCCAAAGACAAGGATTGACAGTATTCTACAAAGTAAAACACAAAGTCTTTTAAATATTATTAAAGGAGCTGTTTAGTCATCACTGCTATTCCTCTTCATATTTTTCTCCTGTTTAAAAAAAAAAAAAAGTGCCATTAAAGGCTCATACAGCATATACGAAATCTGTAATGCTGCAGCAAATCGACAGAAGAGCTAGGGACAGAATGCAGACCTCCTGGCACTAAATCATTTCTCTCACTCACTAGACCATGTCTCCGATTCCAGCAAGTTACATTTTATACTCCTAGCTAGTTGCTAAGCTTTAAATGAAAATCCCAAACGTTTGTAAATTCCTGGGGCAGTTAGGTTCTTCCATGGCACACTCCAAGGCTGCCAGGAACACTCTAGGAACAGACGTTTCACAGGGTGGACACACACTGCAGGAGTGAAAAGGTGGACACCTGGAGAGCCGTTCAATCACGGCAAGTGAATGCCCATTAGTACAACGCAGACACCACCCTCCCATCTCCCCCCCCAGAGACCCAGGCTAATATTTCCAAAGATAGCAAGCCAGACTTATCCAGCCCAGCCTCCATTTCCTAGATACACCATCCCAAACCTTCCCACTCACCCCTCTCTGTCTCCAACGGCCCCTGCCGTTTCTGGAGCACCAGATTCAGCCAGAGCCTGCAATTGTTCTCCATCACTGCTAAATCATACGCTAGGCTCTAGCTACGCACTGCCAAACTCTCACAGAGTTAAGCAGTCTGAAACAAGCTGGTTGAGAAGGCACGTTCAACAGATTTTAGCTTGCTCCTCAACAGAAACTCGCCTTTGCAAAGTCTTTAGTTATCACCAGTCCAAAGAAAGCATTTAAATGCTCTTAAATCAGACTTTCAGAGGCATTTAATGCAATAGTTACACTAATTGCTCCTGAACCGCTTCTTCATTGAGAGACAAAGTTTACCTAGTTCTAGAAGTTCTTCTGATAACTTTGATGACTTACAAGTGCCTGAGGTTCTACATTTTAATTGGGTAACTATCAGACATCATCCAGAAGACTCAGTTTAAAACACCTTGAATATAGAGCATTAAGTGGACATTACAAGGAAGCTGGACTAGCAGCTCTTCTTCTCCTCCCTCGTCTACTACAGGATTGTTACACACTAGCATCATAAAATCTAAACATCTGCTCCAATAAAGCCTTTCCTGTAAGAGGATTTTAGCTACCCACATAAGGAGGCAAAAATTGCAGCAGGCACAGCTTGTCCTTTCTTGAAACTAGATAAAACTCTCCCATGCTACAAATCAGTTTACACTAATGTAAACTGGAATCTCAAGGTAGATGCGGCTTGATTATATCTTCAAACAATTTAAATTAACAAGTTCTGTAGCTTATCCCATCTTGTGCATTTGTGATAATCTTGTAGATCCAGCTTTCCTCTAAGGTACCGTTTACATCTACCGAGGGCTGTTTACAACAAATCTTTGGTACAAAGCCTCTGCTCAGTTACACCACTCTGGCTTCTCTTTTCTTGATAAGAGCACGAGAGAAAACCCGGGACCAAACATTAGAGTTCTGGTGAGGTGGGTTTTTTTGTTTCTTTTGTGTTTGTTTTCTGTTTGTTTCTTTATAAGAATAAGTCACTTCACTTTAAGAACATGTAGAAGATTAATGGTGCATCAGTAATAACATTTTTCTTTTCCATGTGTTTAACCCTGCTTATCTTTCTTTGGACAATAGGTTGCATTACCCGCAAAAATCACAACCTTGAAACTCAAGATAGACATTGTATTGCTGTCACTTCTCCAGAAAAATCTATACTAGCATCAGAAAAGGGCTACTGTTTTCTGAGATGGGGGAAGATGAGAAAAGCAAGAAGAGGATTGATCAAGCAGCAAAAAGCGTTCAAGCACAAAAACATTCTCTGAGAAAAATTAAGTACACACAGCCTTGGTATTGTATTGGGTTGGGGGGGATATTGTTGTGGCTGAAAACTAAAGACTTTCCTCAAGTTTTAAGGCAAGAAAGAATGATTATTCCCTGAAATTCAAGGATTATTCTCCCTAAGACACTGTCAATTAGCATAACTTTGAACGCAGCAAAACTCTTTCTTGACTGCCAGATGTAACTATGGCAACAAGATCCAGGAACCTACAATAAATATGATACAGTGTCAATAACCCAGGCTTTTTCATGTAAATAGATAAAGCACAAGGAAGACAGAAGACCATTTCCATGGCTTTAGATTCAATTTTTAGATCTCTTCAATGCTAGGAATGTTAGCACATTCCAATGACTAATAAAACGAAGAGTAAGAGAAAACTAAAGGAAAAGAAAACAACACATTTCTTATGGAAAAACTATTTAGAATTTAAGAAAGAGTAAGACCACATTCATGGACTTTTTCCATTAAACCTGTGAAATTCTATAAACAGATATAATCTCTATTATACTCTGTAAATAAGTTTGAAATTGTTTCAGAACACCTAATCAGTTTAATGAATAATTGAGATCTTTCTAGTGGACTTTTCAAGTCAGTCCTAAAAATAAAAAGAACAGAACAGAAAGCTTTCCAATTCTCTTATTTGGCTACATCTCCCCATTGCATCTGTAAAGGAATGGTATTTTCATATATGGGAATGTTAAGTCAGAGCTTTATACAAAAAGCATTTACAGTCATGAATCAGTGCCTAAACACAAAATTAAGTTCCCTTCCCCATTCAGCATAGTATGGAAACTTCATGGAAAAGCATAACACCCTTCCCTACAACTTAGAAATGGCTGATAGATGGCACAACAAATGTGCCATCATCCAGAGAGTATTTGGATCTTGGGAAATTTAAAAAACAATAGCTTCCTATCACTTAAAGCCTCCTTTCTTTGAAAAATAAAATAATACACTACAGCAAAACCACCCATGTCCTCTGACCAGGAAGATAATGTACCCATAAGAGCATAAGAGCACAAGGCATGCAAAGCAATGTCAAAAAGTTAAGCCATAGACCAGAAAACACAGAATGATGTTGTGGGATTGAACACGGGGATAGTCATAAAGCTAGAAACTAATGAGGAAGCTGGAGTGAAACAGACAGGGAAAAGATTCTTAAAGAAAAGGAAGAATGGAACACAAAAATTCAGGAAGAAAAGGGACTGATGATGGAATGACAAATCCTAGACAAGATGCAGAAATGACACCAGGGAAATGAAGGTTCGTGACAAACATAAGAGTTCTGAGCTGAAAAGCTATGAAGTCATTGCCTACCAAAAGGATCCTAATCCAAATGCCATTTCTGCCTCCCTGTATCTCTCTCCAATTGTGCCCAGCTATGAATAGCTGACTCCCTCCGACCCTAATATAAAAAGCTTAAAGCCACAGGACTAAATCCCAGCAAGAGCTTGAGACACATGCTGGCCTGGGGTAACGGAATGAAGACAAAGATGATTCCGTCTCTATATAGAAGGGTCTCCAGGAGGACAGTCACTTGTCACGCTCTTGCTGACTGCAAGGATTTGCTAAAGCATCCCTGCATCAACTAACACCCTAAAATGGACCATTAGAGTTGTGTATTGCCTCCAATTAATTGCTGCACTATTTTTCCCTTTGGTCAAATATTCCTTTAGGATATGGATTGCCTGATGCAAGTCAAAGCATGCAGAATATAGTGTCTTAATATTAACCACCCATTCATGGTGCATATTTCAGAGACAGTATAAAAGGGCAGAAGCTAAAAAAAAAAAAAAAAAAATTAAAAACTTCACAGCATTACATCAAAAGAGCCTAAGCTTACATCTGAGAAAAGCCTCATTGGTTGAAATATATATAGTTTAACATTTTTACATTTCTTGCTATTCAATGACCTATTTTCTTATACTGAAAGAGATTATCATTAACTAACTGAAAGCACATTTGTAGTTATGTTCTGTTCATGTGTGTCGGCTCTGCAGCTACTACGTCGTGGACCATGACCTCAGCAGAACTCAGTTTTAAGTGGTTTCAGCTTCACACCATGCTTCGACAGACGTCACATAAGATGCCTTGAGAATTCAGGGGTCATTCTCCCCATCTAGTCAAGAGCATATCATCCCAGAGAGTGTATGCTCCATACATTCTAGTCAACAGAGATCCCACTGCACAAGCAACAAAAAAAAAAAAAAAAACCCAAAAAAAAACCCACTCAAAACAACAATGCAGAACAAACAACAAAAACAAAAACCACCAACAACACACTTCCCCCCACAACGTCTAAGCTCAAATACCCTGCTTAAAACAGAGAGAAAAGTTAACCAGAGATAATATACTATTTCATTTTATGTCCTAACTCAGGCTGTGTGAATATAATTGATTTCTCAGTTGGCCAGATCGAACTGAATTTGAAATAGCTCCTTCTCTTGCTCAAACCCTCTCAAAATTTCATTTTGACAGGACACGATCCCTTTCAGTCTTTTAATAAAAGCTGGAAACGAAGGTCAGATTCACCAAATGGAGAAGAGAAAGAGGAGTTCCCTGTTACAGAAAAGCTCGATGTGCTTCCACCTCCCCTTGTCCCTGTGACTCTACAGGATAGCTAAGCAAGAGCTACCCAACGGTGAAAGGAGCCATCCCGACCTCCCTTCCCGTGTTCCCAATGCAACACACAACTAGCAGTGAAGGAAACGGCAGAGACCTTTTTGGCAGCGCTGCCTATTAGGTTAGCTTAGATCTATCACAAAACTGATCCCTCCATGATCAAGTGCTGCTTTCAAAGTGAACCTTCTCCAATGAAGAGGCCAAAGGAGACTGACCTTAGAAGCAAGCAGTTAAGACATCTGTCTGAACTCAAGCCTCCTGCCACTCAAATCTGGTCTTCAGTTAATTCAAACAGAAGATCTGAAGCAAGCTGGGACATTTTAATTACCTTAGACCAACAGCAACAGAGCAAACAGAGTGCCTGGGCCAGGAAAGCCTGCAGTAAGCGTTTGCCCGAGGCGGAGCAGGTATGATTTACAGACTCAGTGCTGGATCAGGTTTCCCACATCCTGGGCAGTGCTCTAATCAGTACGCTTTTGGATAAAAGGGAGAGGATGTCTCATTTTCTCTGTTTTGTAAATCCAAACTAGTATTTTCCTTAGCTGAAACTATTCAACATTTTTTGCAAATAGTTTCAGAACCTATGAATTTTCATTTTTTAAGAAATCTTCCTATTTGCCAAAAACATGTGGTAGGAACATCCTGCATATTAAGCATCATTCCTGCCCAGCATTTCATTTGTGGATGAAATGTCCATGTCTATAGGAATGAGCACGCTACAAACAGATCTTGTGTTTTCAGGACACGCCACACCTGCCAGTAAGAAATGACAGAGCAGGAAAAGTCAGTTCTCATATGGAGGAGGAAGGAGGAACCAGGAGAAAACAGGAACACCAGAGCAGTAACCGAAAGCTTCCCACTGTTGCCAGACACTAAGGCAGGTGACAGCGCTCGGAGCTGCCAGGGCAGCTGGCAAACACTATGGCTAGATCAATGCATGAGAGTTCTTGTTTTGAACTTGCTCATGGGGCTTTTGAATTCCCCCACAACTCCTTGAATCTATTTTTGTCATTAAGTGAATAAAAACATTGAAAGGAAGAAAGAGAAAGCACATTTCATTAATGGATTGCTGACTACCTTATGAGTGGAATACCCACTGGACTCTAAAAACACCTAACTCCTCATATACCTCATACTCCTGAATTGACTTGTTTAATTAAAAAAAAAAAAAAATGTGCTCCTAACTTTCTGAGGTAATAACTTTATTACTCAAATAATATATCTATTCCTCATAAGACCAAGTGATTCATCCAAGGTCACAAACAGTCTATGTCTCCTGACATCAGATTATACTTTTAATTGTGACAGTTAGCACGTCTAAATTTAAAGGCAGAAACTCAGAACTAGGAGCTGCAGCGTTACCAAGAGAGAAGAGAGACTGCAGCTCACTGATGGTCCTGGCTCCAGGGGTCAGAAGCATTTTACACATCCATGAGTGCCACGTCCCAGCCCTGCCACACTGCATTCAAAATCCACCTGACTGTCATGAGATCTAACCTCTGTAGTACATTGCATGGCCTTTAAAAACAATTAATACAGACCCTTTTTTCCAGTACGGCATATGGAAACAAACAGGCTATTTCTGATGAGCAATAACAACTGTAAAATTAAAAATAAAAACTTGTTTCGGGTTCTTATTCCTCATGCTCAAGTTGATTATCTACACCCTAACAGGAGCGTTCAAGACAAAAAAGAATGCAGTTTTCCTTTATAAATTGCTACTTCTGCTTAATTTTTAAAGAAACTCCTTCAACAGCCTACTGTGTAGCTTATGAACAGTTAAGGCAAGTACTATCAGGTTTTGCCAAATTAGATATTGGATTTATTAATAATTTACTGTAACTTTTAGTACCATGGTTAAAAATAGCTCTCCCGTGAGCTTTTAGTCCATATCAGATACTGTGATAATTATCCTCAGAATCTAAATCATTGCAATAAAAACAAAATAACCAGACTGAGCAGAAGCAAAGCCAAATTTTAATCTTTCTCAGTAACATTTCTCACTTTGATGCAAATCCCTGCACATATATTGAAGGCCATTGAAACAGAGCTAGTTAATTAGAGATGCTAGTAAAATTAAGAAAAGTATCCAGGCAAAAAGTAAGGAAGAAGAGCCATCGCTAAGCCTCTCTTTCCACATGAAGGATTTTAAATCACCTCCCTTGCTTTCTTTATAATCCCTCCCATTTTGTTTTTTTTTTCCCGCTCTACGCTGCCCCCACCCACATACAATCACTATGGAAAATAAGCTCATTATAGTGCAGCATGGGTAAGCAACTGCAGTCAGAAATTAATCAATTGATCCAAAGCTTCACATTAGTGGCTGCCAGTTGTATCAGGAGGGAAGTGTGGCGGCATTCCCCAGACAGTAACCTATACTGAGAAGAGATCCAGATTTGTCTTGAAGAGTTTATGCTGCCAGAACAAATGTTGTTTTTCCCCCGTCTTCCAGGTCATCTTGTCAGGATTCCTGCTACAACATACTAATCTCAATTACTATAGTTAATATTATACTAGATTCTTTTATTTCTACATTAAAGTTAGTTACATGAGAAGTGTGGTTGAGGACTTTGTAACATAAAAGAGTCAAACTCATCAACGTCTATACACCAGCCTTCTCTCCAGGAAGTGTTAGCACAGCTACCCGCTATTTTAAGTTATTTTAGCTTCGTCTATATAGACATAACTGACAAGCAGCCTCTTTGCATTTCTTCATATTTAATTTTGTCAAAGAATCTGGACATGACTCAGCTGAAGTCAACAGAAGGACACAATTAACATGATTTCGTCTCAAGTTTGTCATATGAGATTTACATTGCCATAACAGAGATTTATGCAATAATAAAATTGTACTATTACTAAACTTTCTACAGCATTTCAGTAACAGGGATTACACAGATCATCTCATACATGGGAAAAGCAGAGACTGCTATACAAACATTTCTAGATGGTAAGCATCTTAATAAAATGTGTTGTTCTTTTAAATTAACAATGCCTATCTCATTTATTGTGTTTCCATGCAAGCATTCTGTGTCAATTGAGAAAAATCTGGCCCTTCACGTCTTAAGATATGATCAATACTTCCAGTTTGTTATGGAACAAGTATCTGGAAAGAAGGAAAAAATATTTACCTATGAGTGACACTCAAAATTAACATGAATAATTTGACCAAAATTTGTCTGAGGGATATTCTATCCCAACAACATGATTTTATGGAAAGTTTACTTGTTTGTCTGTCTTCCTCACTTCTGCTGCTGTTACAGCAGAAAACCAGCTGTCCTGCCCCATAACTAAACTTAGTACTCTGTACAAAAAACAAAAGAGAAACACATACTTTAGTAAGAAAGCAGATCATGATACCTTTCACAAATTTATTGCAGAGATACAGAAAAAAAAAATTCAAATGATTGCCTTGAGCATCCTCTGATCCCAAGTTTAGATAGTGGTTTTTGTGACAGGGTTGACCATTATTGATCAAAGCACGTTTTGCAATCTAGCATACTCACTAACTAGAATTAGCAAAAAGCAGACTGCAATCCAGAAAGGGGCAAACATAAGGGAGATCAATTCAGTGGAATGGAAGGAATTTTAAATCTGGTTATCCAGCCTTTAGAAATCGTTGAGCCTCTGGAAGATAGTTTAAACCAAGATTCCCAGAGGAATTAAGAGAAATGGGAGGGGAGCCAGCAAAGTGAAGACAAGTTTTACGTACCAAACGTTCTCTTTAATAATTTACAAGGCATGAAATTGCCTCATATTATTTGGCTTTGGTCCAAAGCAAGTCTAATTTGCTAATTCCAGAGAAAAGCAAATCAACGTATACAAAAGTGACACATGTAATGCATATATTTCATAAGATTTCAGGAATAAAATATATCATTGCTTTCTTAGGAAAACACAATAAACACCACGTTATTGAGCCTTTTCTTTTCAGGCAGGTATGTAATTTGCTTCCTTCCCAGAGCCCTATACAAGACATCATGTACTATCCTTCCCACTGCACGTCTTCCAATTTCCACAAAAATTCCATATACAGAAAGCACAAAGTAACAGACACTAAAGGAATAAAGTATCTTCACTGCGTCATTTTGGCTGATCATAGTGCAGCACCGCTACTACAGTACGTCAACCCAACAGTATTGAGACTAAACTTCTTTCCTGTGCGCCCTTAGCTTCTCAACATGAGTACTCTACCTCTAGGGATTGATTCGACTATCAACATATCGGGGAGGAAATAACATCAGGGAAAGCACCAAAGAGAAAATATGCTACTTAGTGAAACCACTGAAGAGAATATGTGCTACCTCTGTAGCATTTCCAAAAGATGCTGTTATTAACTACTCTAAACACAGTCCCGTTCCATGTTAAAATGGTTTCCTACTCTGAAAAAGGTCTAAAATTTGCATGGGATTTCATATTTACTGCTTCAAGTTGCCAAAGCAAAATTTGCTTAATTTTCAAACCAAAGGACTGGTTCTTACAGCTAACTTAAAAAATTCCATCTAGAGTTATGGCAAAGCCATTTCTGATTCATATACTATCATAATAATTTTTTCATATGCCTATCATCTTTAGCCATAAAATATCCATCTAAAATAAATATCTAGCAAAACGTGTTTCCTTAAAAGAAACATCATTGACAGTTTAGAAGACAAGTATCAAGTTATCACCCTTGGAAAAAAACATAACAGATCTTCTCTTTCAAAGATATTACTTTTGTAACAGAACAAATGGTTCCTTAACTAGGATCTTGAATCATTCACAAAACAATCATCATGCTCCCCTTGTATTTTGCTTAGTGTGCAGGCTGTGCTTGCAATTATTTGCAGAACAGACATTCATGTTATTCCAAGCATAAGGTATTATTATCAATGCAAACAAACTTTAGTATCTCCCTCAAATTACATTTGCTATAGCATAAAAATCAAACTACTCACTGTATGGTGAAGCACCTTAGTTCAACCAATGAGGACAGATGCACCAAACACGTCCCTAACATTTTGGCTCAACACGTGGGTAAAATTAGCAGACTAAGATATACGCTATATTGCTGGAGAGCTGCATGGACAAAGGTAGGGCCGAGAAAAGCATTTCACACAGCAGAGCTAGTTTTCCTAGCACGCCAGGCAGCATGCAAAGCAATTCCAGGGAACAGGAGTGTCTGAGTGGTCTGCTAGCAGCACGCAGCCTACTGACCAACTGCTGCGGATCTAAGGCTCTCCCACTCACCCATTCCTAACCTATGGGCTCATCAGATGTACACTGCAAGCTTGGGTAGCAATAGGCCATGCCCGGAAAAATATCATACTACTGTAAAAGATATTAGTGAAAAGAATAAATCTACTTTCAACCCACTTCCTTCATGCTCTGAAGAGGCCTTCAGCAACACCGGTGGACAAAAGTAGGGTGAAATCTGGCCAGCAAATACACACTGTTAGTCTGCAACACACAAATTAGACCAAAAGCAATACTGCAGACATAGATTTTCTACTTTTTCTTTTTTATTTAATACTGCTTGCCCTTTTTTTTTTTTAAATCAAATTACAGCATTAAAAGGTTACAGTATCAAGGGTATGTCAAAGCACAGCAGCTTGCAAAAGTGAGTCTTGTGATTTCTGCATGAAAAAGAAGTAGTGCTGCAGTTTCCCCAAACATAGAAGTCCTTTACGCTACCTATTTAAGAAAATACCCCACCAGGTACCAGAAGAAAACTTAAGGCCATTGCTACTGTAAAACTGTATTTTCTCATTTGCTACCAGGTAAGGGAATTCTTCTCTTTGTAATGATTATCTCGAGTGCCTCTTTTCAGTGTTTTTTGGCAGAAATCCTTACAGATGCAAGACACAGAGAACACATAAAAGACAGAAAAACATGCATTTCGAAGTGCAACTGCATATCTTTAAACAATCTCTCTGCCAAATTTAAATTGAATGCATGAAGAGCTTATAACAAATTTATGACAGGAATAAAAAACAAGTGGAAATCAGGTTTCATTCATTGGTCCAAAGCAGTTCTATTCTAGCCTTGTTTCAATTTGTTTTCCTCTGTGGTATTTGAGGATATAAAATGTACCTGCATGTTCAACCTATCCTGTGACAACCTGGTGCCCTTAAGTTGACTTATCTGTTTGGAATTAAGTTGCTCAGGAATATCTGCATGACCAACTGAATTAAATGGCAGTTTAATGAATTATCAGTCTCTAACAGTCTTTTGAGCAGTTGACAACCACCTGAACAGATTCATTAACTTCTAGCTAGGCCCCAGATCAAGATTACTACTTTGGGTTGCTTGATCACATTCTCTCCACAGTATAATTGGGGCATGGGGAGGGGGGGAAGGGGAGGATAGTGTGTGTCAAAACAAAAGAGGAGGAAAAAAACCCCCAACCCTCATTCTTACCTGTTGCTTAACATCTAAGGGAATAAATTACTGCGATTTAGGAGGATTAGGGCTGTGACACTGGAAGCAGCTGGCAACAGTGGTGCAACTGGAGCTGGGAGAAAGACTGAAAATATTAATGAAAATGTAGCAAAATAAAAATAAAAAGCTACTACGCTACTACCTGGAGTTGCAACTGCAAGAAAGAAGAGTGACAATGTGGCTTGATAATTCTCAGATTACTGGATTCTTTCTCTCCTGGGTTCTGTATCTTTTCCTCCTTCAACTGCCAGCCCTTCCCAGCAGTTGTTCTTCTTGACCTCACAATCCATGAATAAAACACAGTTTCAGTCTTGCACCCTGTCATCCATTCATCACTCTGCTAAGTCCCTTTGCTGGCTCTGTTTCCCAATTTATGCATCGTAAAATTCTGTACACGTTTAAGAGAGCAGCAATTTATAAATAGCTTTTATTATACAAGGCAGGATTGATGCTTAAACAGGAGGTCAGAGATACCGGCACTTAATTCTTAAACTTTTCCATTCTGCTGTTCCTCCAATTTCTCGCAATTCGCTATCCTCAAAGAAGAATGGTAATGTTGATTTGTAATTACCTTTCCTCTTTGATAAGCCCACTTCTTTAATAGTGGGCGATATTTCTTTTCATATATGAAATACTAGAAAAATGAAGAGACCAGGCAGTTATCCCCACGCTGAGTCACAAGTCAGCCACAGTTCTACTGCTTGGTAACTCCAAGGCTCAGATTCCCACGGCAACATACAGATTCTTTGTTATAGTAACATTCTGCTCAGATATATATTCTGGACATGGGAGAACCAACTGTAAGCAACAAAGCAAATATGCCTCAGTGGTACACTGAACTGAAGGAGGGCCATTGAAACAGCAGGTGAAGCAAAGGATCAGGGTATGGATTTCACATCTAGCAACCACCACTCTGTACTAGTAGACAACAGCCTTCTTGCATCCATCTACTATGGTTTCTTGCCAAAGTCAGTTTTAGCCTACTGCTTTCTGCGCACCTGAGAGGGATGAAAGAAAATGCTTAAAGAGCTACGGGGCTGTCATTGAGGAGAACGGCGAAGGCTGCAGTATGCTGGAACTGGTGGCTCCCGAAGAGGTGGAGTCTACATATTTGTATGGGAAGAGAGGCTGCACAGCCTCAAGGAGCTACAGGGTAGTGTCCACAAGCTGGTAATTCCCTTTCCCTTGATTAATGTTATACATTGACGGAATACCCTAAAATAGCTGAATAATGGCGGAAACAAAAGGGTCCACGGGGGGAAAGAAGTCATATGCTAATGTCTCTCCTTGAGAAGATCTTTTTAATAGTCCTTAAGAATAACAACCTCTTCCTCTCCTGGCTTGGTTCATTCTCTGGCTTACCAGTTCTTTGTGCAGGTATTGCTGTATTAGATACAAGTTTTCCCCACAGCACAACCACCTGTCACTATGCTTCATAAAATTAATCCAAAACTGAGGTTCTATAGTGAAAGTATCATATAAGTAAATTGTAGAGAAAGCTGATGAAGAGGTGTAAGAACTCAAAACACTTGCTACTCAATTACCATGTTCAATGCTACCTAAAAATATTTATTGCTGAGCACTCTCAGACCAGTTTGTTAAGACACCCACTAATATGAATACTTGACCCTGTACTTAAGTATTTAAATCTTTTTAAGGTTCATAGCCACCTGTCCCCCCTTGAGGTATCTGACACACAGCCAAGAGGGAAGGCTGGTTAGAGCTCTAATAGCACAGAAACCCATTTGAAACTGCTCTTTTCACTTGCCCTCTACAAATCAGTCAAGGACCCAAGCTCTTGCAGAAATACTGCCAAGTTGGACTCTAGTATTACGACAACTGCTCAATAGCAAGGCTGCAGATGGAAATAATTCCCAAGGACTAAGAAACTTCAGAGCACCCCAGTAAAAAGACTGATGAAGAGGAGAAAAAATGTGAAGAAAGCCTCAATGCAGTTTGTGCTCAGCATGTGCTGAGCCTGTCTCCCCCCTGGGCTGGCTGGTGGGGAGAGTGGGTAATGCTCCACAAATGTCTCGGGCCCCATCCTCTGTTGCACTGCCTTTGATTTGCACATTCTTCTCTTCAGTGCATGCAGCAAGAATGTAATGCAGAGCAAAGCAGAGAGCACCAGAGATGGCTCACCAGCATCAGAGGAGTGTTCTCAACACTGCAGGTCGTAAGGGGAAGTAGCAAGAGAGAAGGCTATTGTGAGCAAGCTCTCCCCAAACTCAGTTTCTCTTCTCCAACAGAGGTAAGCAAAAGAGAAAGGTGGCTGGGACAACAAGGTCAAGCATCATCACGTTTCATTAAAGTTCTCACTAATGTTCTTAAAATTTGAGAGTCCTTAATCTATCGCTTTGAAAAGAGGAGCTATTTGTGCTATTAGTTGTGGTGGAAATTAGGACAATTCTACCCATCAGAGAACAACATCCTGAAAGCATCTCTAAATCAAATACGCAGGGGCAAACCACAAACACTAGTTATTTTTTAGGAAGAAGTTTGATACGTTTAAACATATAAAAGCATTGTGGTTGTGACAGAAAAGGACAGGGCTTAGCAACTCTTTTCTAATCAATTCCAAATTGAGGGTATCTACTTTAGAGCGCAGATGTGCAACTCTTTCCCATCAAGAGGTCACACATCCAAAAAAGACACACAGAGTAATGTTATTATATAGTCCTACATTACTTCAAAGCTTTGTCCCAATTTCAGTGTCATTAGTGGTACACAGTGAGCATGCTAATGCATCTCTAGCGTACTGCACTTACCAGGCTTTTGAAAATGCTTCATAAGGTCTTCATCTACCAGGAGCACAAGTCTCTAAACACTGCAATTTCTTCTGTGCAAGTTTTAATTCTTTTAGGACATGTTAAATATGCATGCATTTATTACTGGTCTGTTCTACCAATTCACTCACTGATATTCCATCTAGTAGAATAAATATTTGTAACTACCCAGCAACACCTTCTCTAAAGCAGAGCATCTCAAATGCTTGACAATTACCAATTAAGTCTTGTTATGTAGAGATACTATTTTTCTCATTTTGTAGACCATGCCATTTCACTTCTTAAAGAGGTGGAATAATGTAGGAGAATTTGTCTGCAATAGGATTAACATGTAGCTGCTGCAGTTGCTGTATCCAGAAATCTCTGTGCAGCTGATAAGGGTAAGCCTCATAAGCATGTACATGGTATTTGTTTATTATTTTGCAAGCGTCTCTTTCCATTTTAAAGTAATACTCTTCACACAGGAGACAGCCTCATTAGAAATACTATAACTGATAAAAACCAAAAAGGAGATGAGGTCCAAAATGCAGGTTCCAGTAGGCAAGAAAAGTAATAGCTGAGATTAATTCCTTACTTAAGTCCCATGACTTGAACAGACTGCAAAGTGCAGCAATTATATTCAAATACAATTAATGCCATAATTATGATTTCAGAGATAAGTGGAAATATTTTGAGAAGCAATAGTTCAACTAAAGCCATATTTAAAATAGGGAGTGCTAGACTGAATAGCATAGGGAGTGCTAGACTTTAGATCTAAACCTACTATAACAGTCTTAAGGGATTAACTATACTTGTATTTTTAATTGTTTATGTTTAATGCATGCTATTTTGGAATTAAAGAAATAAAACCACTTGTCTAACACACTACCATTAATGACTGCTAGCACAAAGACATTAAATTCTTCTCTGAATCAAGGAGAAACTAGTGCCCAAGTGTTTTAAGGGACACTTCATTTTTCCCCAAAAGAGATGTAAAGCTGAGGTCTTCAATACTTGTGGTGAATATGGTTTAGTGGTGGCTTTGGCAGTGTTAGGTTCATGGTTGGACTCAACGATCTTAAAGGTCTCTTCCAACTTAGGTGATACTAATATCAATGATTAATACTGACTTTAAAAATAACAGAGAAAAAAGTAATTAATCCTTTCCAGGTAACATAATTTTCTCTGGGGTTACTGGAAGAAGAAATTTAAGCATTTGTTCCTCAAGTCTAAAAACAATGAGGAAAAAGAAACATGCAGTTATTACAGACACAGTTTGATGGGAAGACTAGTCATCTTTAAGTGACAGGGCTTCCTTACACAATTTTCTTTAAGATACAGAAAATTATGACAGGAGAATGACACTACCTTCACAACTTAAGAGGGCAGAAAGTCACAAGAGGCCAAAGTGATTTTCAGCTAATGTGGTATTTCTGAATTCGAGATTAACAACAGGTATTTCTGATTTAATTTGTTTTGTTTTAAAAATCACTTCACTGCACGCTACTACAGAACTTCATGACAGCCATAATTCAAAGGCTGTTCACAAGTACTAGCAGAGAATTCCATGATCAATATAACCTGCCACTTTGAGCAGGGAGGACCGTATTTTCCAGTAATCTTTACCAAGTACTTCTACAAAAAATAAAAATAAAAAAATTATAAAGAAACCTCATTCCAAAAAGTTTAGGATCTAGTAGCCAGCTTGTAACTCTATGTGTTTGGAACTGGCAGAGATAGTAATTCTTCTGTTTAAGCCAAAGCAAAAACTAATCATGTATCTTTCTGCCAGTATGCAGACTTCGATTTCAAATTATGCCCTATAAGGAGCATGCTGAAATTTGTGACAAGGAACAAAGCTTAGGAAGATGGAGCAGAATATGGAATGAATGTGAAGAGAGAAAAGGGATACCCAGATTTGTTGCCCAGCTCTTTGAGGGAGAGAATAAACAGAAGTTTGAGAGAAACACTGAAGAAAGGACAGTCATCAGTTGGACAAGAAAATCATGTAAACATTGTGTTGGTAGATGAAGTGAAGAAATGTCAAGGACTTTACAAGAGAGCAGGGAGAGAAAGGTATGAAGTATAGGCACAACAAATTATGCTTTAACAATTGAGAGGACAGTTTGCATTACAGAAATAAAAATGAAGCACTACCACAAAGCAAAGAGTGCCTGGGCTTTAGAAGAAAAGACAAAAGCACAATGTTACACAACTACAACAAAAAAACCCAAACATAAGCCCACACGAAACCCCAAGGATCCTAATTAGAGAGAACAGAGCTGACCCAAAGTCCTACTTTCTTTCATATATTCAGCCAACAAACTGCAGAGAATTCCAGCAGCTAGAATTGACAGTGACATTTTAAGTCAATGAGAATCTATTTTACTCTTCCTCCCTCAACACAAATGAATAGTACTGCTAATGAAATTCCACTCCTATTATAAATTGACAAACACAATCCTGCATTTATCCCTTCCAGCAAAATTTGCCTTTTAACAAACTCAAACTATTCTGAAATACCCTGCAGTCACAATACGACAAAACAAAATACCACTCTCTCCTGCACTGCCCTTCTTCCCATTAACTTGACTTTAGTGCGTCAAGATAAAATATTTCCTACTGTATTTAACGCCTACCGTTTTGGATGAATCATACTAAAATTTACAATATTAGTCACAGACTTTAATACAGTCTAGTTATTTAATTCACATTTGATCAAATGTTTCAGATTGAGGATGGGCTTCCAATTCATTATATCAAAATAACTTGCTTTAAAAAAAAGCCACCAAAAATCCATATGCTCTGGTTTCCAGTGCTACCTTTCTCAAAATGCCAAGGAATTACATTATATACAGAAATTAGCAAAAGTTTACATAATAAAAAAAATTGATTAGATTTTGGAACAAGATGCAAAATGTAATCTGTGCATATTATTATTCAGAAAAATGAGAGAAAATATTCTTATTCCTCTCTTTTTAAATGAGTTTCCTCAGAAAGGCTAGATAACCTTTTCCTATTTAATTGTGGTATACTAGGAAAGAAGCCCTTTGTATCTCAATCAGGAGTGTACAGAGAAATAATTCCGTGTTTCTTTCTGGCAAAAAAAGAAAGCAGGAAAGAAAGAAACAAAGGAAAAAAAAAAACCCAAGAAGAATACTGTTATGCTGTGAGCTGTCTGTTCTCACAAGTTAAGCAGGGTGTGATCAGCTCTCAACGTAACACCTCGAACGCACCAGGTGATGCAGTGGTGCCCTCTGCTCTGCTGTATTACACAGAAAAAAGGCAGGCAAGAGCTTTCACATTTAAGCTGAGCTGTAAGGCGGTCAATTAGCCGTTAGCAAGTGCGAACAATTCCATGGCACGTGTGCCTGCTTGACAAATTCCATTGTGAGTAAAGACTTTTTTTTTTTCCCATAGTCTCTAGTTTGTATCTAACTTTCCTTCCATCCCTGAACAATTATGCACCCCATTGAGTACAGTCAGTAATTTGCTCAGCCTGAATGTTGGCTAACATTACATATCTACAGGCAAGCTCTCCCAAATTTGAGAATTCACATTGGTATCTGCTGGGATTAAAGACAGTAGATACATGCAGCATGTCAGCTTCAAAATCTAGCATGTTTTCTGTATTTACCTTCTTTCAACATAGCTTTAATACAAACTGCATGGCATAAGTATTCTAAGTGTCACCACTCTTTATAAAAATAAAGAGCTTTTCTAGCCATTTTGTGCATAAGTCCAGACCTGTACTATTCCATCCCTCGCTTCCACCATCATCCAGACACACACTTCAAAGAATAGTCTTCCAAATTCCTGTCTAGCGTTTGCCTTCATCTTAACATCAAGCATCAATGCCCCTAAGATGTCTTCTTCTGCTCTTGAGTTAAATAGTGACTTCCTCAGGGACCAGCCAAGCTTTTGGTACTTAAGAACTGGATCCAAGGTATCTCATCTAGTGCCTTGTTAAGATGATTACCCCATGACTCTGTTGGACCTGAAAACCTGACTTTCCATCATACCACAATAAAGAATAGCAACTTTTACTGTCTCATATAGTAATGGAAATAGCACAAAAACTTCAGCCTCAAATACAAAGCTCGGATCCAGTTCTGGTCTTATGTAAGCTCTAACAAGAAAAAATTGCTTCCACAAAGTTCTTTTCAATTAAACGTGTCCTACTGTGCCAACATGGCATGACTAGTTCTGAATTCCAAATACCTAAGATCTCCATGAAAAAGCTAGAGAAGCTTTGTGTTAACTACAACTCATTGGCAAAGATCATCCTTACATGTGATTAGTACTATAACACAGGTATATCTACTGCGATACAACAGTTCCAAGGCCAGAGAAATGCATACCACAGAAAATTATTTCAGAAACATGCAACAGACATCTTAGCCATCGTTTACAACATTTAATTGCCTGTAGTGGGTATTACAGCATATTATTCTGATACTCCTGCCTTTCAGAAACTCTGCACTCTACCGTTTCTGTTAAAGAGATCACATGTAACTACTACTAGCCCACGCGTTTTCTGAAAATGGTTTCTGAAGATAATAGCAAAAGAACAATAGAACCCATTTACTATAAGCAGTTAATTCAGGATCTGTGTATCAAAACAAGCTGAGTTTTGCAGTAATGTTGTTATAGATAGCTTTGCCTATAGTCATCTTTGCAAAAGCACCTTATTTCTTGTAAATCACTGCTAACAGAGTCAAATTTCAGTGGAGAGAATAGGAATTAACAACAAGCGAGAGTAACACCACTCTTCCCATCAAGTTCCCAGAACACTCACCATTCTGTAAAGTGCTTTTTGCTTTCTTGAACACGTGCACTTGCATGATAGCTTCACTGAAAAGGAAGGTGTTTTGGTCAAATATTCAGTCCGCTGCTATCACATACACCAAATAAGACAGAACCTGACAAGCAGGCAGCAGTAATTCTGCTCACTTGAACTAACTGAAGAACTTAGGAATTAAACTCTTTGGTCCCTGAAAATTAAGGAAGTATTGGCATGGAAAGAGATGAAAACTTACAGCAAAAAATAACGTTATCGTTTGTTAAACAGTGGGAACTTTCGGTTCCCCAAAAGTACCCATACCCTTTTTCCACTCTTACTGCTACAACTAACATGAATTGTGGACTATGCCTTCCCACAAGAACGCTATACAAATCCCTACAACCTCCTCTACAGAGAAAGCAGTGAGTTTGTTTCCCCGCACGACATTCTTAACCCCCAAAGAAAGCACAAGCTGGCCTTCTCAATTTTCAGAACTGTCCTTATCTTTACCTCCCACAGAAGAATGGAAAGTCCAGGGAGCAGTGAAAGAATGTAAATTCACATCCTAGCTTATTTCACAGTAACTTTCCCATATAGACAGAGCTATACATATTTCCTTCCCTTTATCATTGTCTTTACTTAGTGAAAGATGTTTTGTCCTCATGCTCTTTGGCGAAGAGTTATGTATGACCACAGAACTCCCTAGGAACAGTTTATTAGTTTCAGGTTTTGGCACTACCTCCTTCAGGATCTTCTTTCCACTCACGTAATTCCTAGAAAGGTAACTGCATTGACAATAGGGAGGAAAACAAGAAGGAATATACGCAGCTATGAGTCTCACCTTTGCAAAGTAAGCTCCTTTCCTAATCTGCCTTGATATACAGTTCAAATTCACTAACATCAGACAGATGAAAAAATGATCCTCCCATGACCACCTGCTCCTCTGGTTCTAGACAGCACAATTCCCTTTTCCATTTTATTCCTTTGATTCAGTTGAGGACCATTACTGCTGGTATTTTGGACAGGAAAATATCAGCCTCTAATACTTAAAAAATAATTACCTCTTTCCTATCCACTTTTATTTCTATGGAAAGTATTGCTCGTTCATTTGAAACAATTTTTGCTTTTTATTAAATACATGACTATGCAAGAAGGTTCGATGATAATGCTACAGCACAGCGATGGAACAGCTGACAGGTCCAGGAGCAGTTAGGCATCCGTAAAAGAGCTGAAGTTGCAAATTTTGACGCAGCAAGATCCATTATGTTGCAAGTCTGAAATAGCATTTTCTCAAACCTTCAGCTTCAGTGATTGGGAGAGAGACATCAGGCAGCCAAAGACAGAAATAAGTCAATGAATGAGTTGTATATATATTTCCACCTGCTGGCAGAAAGTGTTTACACAGCAGTAGTATGCTTTTACAGTGGTTTAAGTCTGGAATAAATCCAATAAATCAGCGGAGTTTTTCTTGGTTAAAAAATGAACACAAAGCAACATTTATGCTACAATGCTACTGGCACACAAAGATTATTATAGAAAGTCTGCTTTTGATAAGGCTGTATACCTCCAGATCTGGTGCCCTAATATTTGTCTAACTGATGCATAATATGTATTTTTTTTATTAACAACTGAGTGCTACCAGTTTCCCAAAACTGCAAGTAATAACCTTAAATTACTAAACACAGAAACATGTTATGACAGTGTTAATCAGGTCCAATGCTCAGCAAAATAAGTATTTTTCAGTTGATGTTTGTTTGAAATTAAAAGGTGTTCTAAGCCAGGACTCAGAGGAATGAGCCAGTATTCACCACGTACCACTGAACTGCTGTAACATGAAAACAACTGTTCTCATTTCAGTTCTTCAGAACTGACTGTAGCAAAGCATGATAAAGTCAATACTACAGTTGGAAGAGGCCCTTTCCAAAGCACTACGCTACGTCAAAAAAGCCTCTATTGTCTATAAACAGAGAGGGTGAATTAATCTCTGTTCTCCATTACATCAACAAGCAGAGTATTTCCAAGCAGACACCACACTCCCAACCTCACTTGGGGATTCTTCCACACTGTGCACTCTAGGCTTTCACGTGATACCACTTTTAATACTTCAGATTCATGACCCATCATCAGCAGGTTTTATCAAGTATATTCCCCACAAGTTCAATGTTCAAGTCCCAAACAGCAGTGGGAGATAAACATTTCATGGAACAGGAGAAACTGAGTCATCTCTACTGCAGGACTGTTCAAGAGGCATGAAGAGACTAGTCTACTAGTTAGCAAACTCTAACATGCTATGCTTCTTTCACAAAACCTTAGCTGAAATGTTGAAGTCTCTACTTTCTCTCCCTTCTGACCTTGATGACATGTGTGACAAGGCTGTTTTCAAACATATTTCCAAACTCAGCTCTGTAAAAAACCCTCTTGAAAGATACACTATTGCATTAACACATGCTGGAAAGGATCTAGCCTTTGTGATGCCCCCTGTGTCTATAAATACCCAGAGACTGACATGCAACTACCAAACCAAATCCAAACTTCCCCCAAGAATGCTGAAAATTTCATCTCTGTCACCAAATAAAATGTTACATCTTTGTGCCAAAATAACATCCCATACACGTATATAGTAAAACTTGAAAAAGACCACCAGTGAATATTTTCACAAATGCCTAGTGCCAAGAGGAGACATTCTCAAAACAAGAAGTGCTGTGATCCATTACAGCATTATGAATTCAATCTTCTGTCACAGAATCACAGAATAGAATTGCAGAACGGCTTGGGGTGGAAGGGACCTCTAAAGGTCATCTACTCCAGCCCCCCGCCACAAGCAGGCACACGAGCAGCTGCCATGCAGCTCACTGAGGTAACTATCAATTCTGAATCTCTACAGCTATCTTAAACAACACTTCAGGAAAGCAAGAGAATTACCAAACAATAGGTTACAATTTAATTAGAAGAAGGAACATGCTGAATAGAATGTCAATGGAAGAATATGCTAATGATCCTTTTAATGAGATAAATATGCCCTCATATCCCCCACCAAAAATGCCTGAGATCCATCTTTGCAATGGTAGGTAGCAGCTGCAAGAAACAGTCTCCCTTTCTACTGATGTGGGCGATGCTAAAGCGGCAACAATTACTGGAATTCCAGTCAGGAAGGAGAGGAGGAACAAGTGATGCTTTGAGCTTCCGAGACATATCAGGGCATATTTCCCTTCTGTCTCTGAACGCACTGTTTCAGGGAAACAATCCCTGCCAGAACTCTCATGGGACAGCGCATCTCCACGGTTATTCAAGTGTAACCCTCCAGGTGGGGGTTACATCTTTAAATCTAAACGGCAGAGGTGATTGTTTTATTAGAGTTTAATACTCTTGACATTACTATACAGGTATTTTAAGACCCTATTTCAAAACCTAACAAAGTCATCAGGTTTTTAACAGGAAGACCCTTTAAGACGTAAAAGGAAAAAGTCTAGCAAAATTCTTATTGACAATTTTCAACAAGTTTCTATTGTAAAGTTGGCGAGTCAGTTTTGGAAGACTTGTTCCATGAACATCCCTGTTGAAGCCAACAGCACCAATTTATACATCACATATAGCTTTAAGGAATAAATAAAAAAAAAAAAAAAGAAAAAGCAATGTTTAATCAATGCCTACCATAAAGCTTTTTCTAAAGCATAATTTGAAAGTTTGCAATGGAAGAATAATATCGGAATTACAAGAAATTAAGAAAGTAGCAAAAGCTAGATAAAATTGCCTGTCCTCTTTCATAATGTCTACTTTTTAACACCTGAAGACAGAAACAACAACTAAAAAGTCACTGTGGCATGGCGCAGCCGTTGAAAGCGGCTGCACTTCAATTGCATCTGTATCCGTTCTGAAATTTAAAGTTAATTGATGAGGATAACTTTATGAAAGGGGGCATATTAAGGAGCAGGTATTGTAAGCTATTTCTAAGTCAATGCTTTATATTGATTGTTTAATTCTTTTCATCATCTAAGTTTCCTTTATTTGCTTGGAAGGGATCTAAATAAAAGGAGAACATTTGTCTAACATTTATGCCTTGCCGATTCTATTAGATGTTGCTGTAAGAAATGTAAATCAAGAGATTGGGTCTTAAAGTTTTATTCACTGTAGTTTTAATAGACCATGCCAATATTACTCTAGTATTGCCAGAGACGTCTCCAAGAATACTGAATGAATCCTAAGAAGGCCTACCATGACTCTTGCTATGGAAGTACAGACTAAATCCTAAACTTTTAATCTCCCAATTGGATCCCCATGTGGAAACTCCATATGGCTTCAGGAAACACGCCAGCAAAGATATCACAGAGGAGTTACACTGTATGTTTAACCAGAATGGAAACACTCACAGGTCTTAAAGATCAGAAGTTACATGTTTGTTTTCAATACTAACATGTGCAAAGATGTAGGACTCTTTTTGGTAGGTGTACATTAGCATGTTTCCACGTGCATATACTGTCTACAGATTATCAGTCTTTTTCCCAGAAAAGCACACCTATTTTGAGTACCAATGCATTTTAGATGAAGCAAGTTTTCTCCAAGCCATGAAGTAGAAAGCAAGAAGGCAGATAATGAAGTATTATACAAACTTCAGCTATGCGAAAGTCCACTTTTAAGGCCAACCTTATCCAGGTAATTCAATGAAATTTTACGTCAGACAGATGAGTACTTTTGCAAGACGTTTTACTAATAAGCGGGCTATATGCGCCGCATCAAGAAATCAATTAACTACACCCTACTAAAAAAAGCCTGCCTGTTTTGATACTCAGAATTCCAGTAGTTCTGATGCTCCCTAAAGTGACTTACAACTTATTAAACCCTACCTGATCAACTCATAAAATATTAGTTGTACTAATACAACCCATCTCCTGTTAGGGCACAGGTAGCTGCACAAACAGGGAACCGGAGGAAAGAAAATAGCCCCAGCCTGCTGCCTGTTGCAGAGCACCAGGCTTGCTCTTGCCACTGTCACCACTGTTAGGAGGAGACCTGAGCATGGAGGGCAGCAACTCCCAACGTCACAGCGGCTGGCAACCCAGGCCTCGTACAGGTTCACAGCAGGAGTTCAACTCTTCAGCTGCCTGGACCACTCCGTCATCAATAAACCATGCCAGGTCATAAGCAGCACATTACCCAGTTTCGAACAACTGACCATTTTTAATTAGGAATTATAAAGTAATTCCAAAGGAGACTACCAGAAATACATGAAATTAGATCCATGCGTATTGTATGTAAGAAACCAATATTCCTTTTTAAATCCATTCAACAACACCAAAGGCACTAGAATTGTGTGGATAATAATGAAGGCAAAATTAGGACTCATCAGCAGTTCTGGAAGGCTTGTATGATCATTAACTAAAGATAATCATGCAGAGGTAAATTCTCAGGCATACAACATAGCACAAGTCATCCAACTTCGTTTGTAAACCATGTTATGCAGAAACAATAGTAAAAGTTCATATGCAAGATAAATAAACTTGGTGTCAGATAAACCAGATAAAAAATAATTTCCAAGAGCTACATATGAAAAAATCACTAATTAATGTCTATGTATAGTATACACTACATGGAAGGGAAATTGCTTTCTAAAATTACTGAGCTCAGACTTGTTTACACTGCAAATGTTTATAAACCAAAATGCTGTCTTTCGGTCATTTGATTCTTTGGGTCATATCTCGCACTTCCTGAGTGTGACAAAGAATCCAACATGCCCAAGACAATTTTACAATAAACTTAACTACAGACATTTTTTTTTTAAAAATAGATTAATATGCTTGATTTTCTTGCAAGTAAGTAGGAGTTTGATTAATCTAGAGCAATCCATCAATTAAACAAGATGAATTCATCATTCTTGATTGTTCCAGAAAAGATGGTAGAAACCCAAAATAAGCAGACATTAATCTATGAGCAATGAATTAGGGCAAAAAATTAGTTACAAGGAAAAAGTATTTATAACATAAAAAACACATGTTCTGGATAGGTCAGGTCTGAAATCTGGCAGCCTGGGAGACGTTTCAAATCAAGTCAACTCCATTTCGCACATTACAATCAAAACTGACCATTTAAATCACACAACCACAGTTCTGGAAATATCTACTTAGTATTAATTTCTGGAAAGGCAGTTATTTTTAATGTTTCACAAATGATTTCTGGGCAACCATTGGCTAGAAGCTTTTATGCCAAATTCACTTGCGATAGTATCTCGGGGGGTGGGGGGGTGGAAATTCTTAACTAAAATTAGCGCATAGCAAATACAGTATCTCACTCTTTGAAATGTTCACCTTTGAAAAAATATTTAATCTTTTTCTCAAAAGGCATCCATGAAAATGCCACTAATAGTATTATATTAAGCTTTTATTAAGAGTTGAGAATAATACAGTTTTGAAAACTTTACATCTATTCATGAAATTTCACACTTTCTCTTTAATCTAGATTCCTTGTTTAGATGACAAGTAATATCTGTGATTGTAGAATTTAGGCCATGTCTACCATTACTCCAGTAAGTATTCATCCTGCAATTCTCTTTTTTGTCTCATGAGAAGGCACTCTGTCTGTTCAGACCTATTCCTGCATACAATATAATAAAACACACTGGACGATATAAGCAAAATAATTATAGATAACCAATTTCTTATGGTGCAATGATTTTCAGAGCTGTAGGTATTTAAAAAAAAAAAAATCAATATGCTGGCATAATAGAAATGGTTAAAACTTCTTTCTCCTACTTAGGAAATACCTTTTTTCCATAATCAAGTAGTACAACAGTTACTTAGTCTTCATATAATCCTATCTATAGCAGACTATCACAAGCATTTTTTGAAAGAAGAGGAAAAGTCTTCACATTCAGACTGTATAACGTTACTCCCACTGAAAGTCACAGAAATTCTATTGCTGACCTCAGTGGGAGTAAGAGCAGTTCCAAATGGCTCCAGCTTTTCAGATTTTCCACCAAGACGTCTATTGCAAAATAATGTAATTCTATTTTATCATTAAAAGCCACAAACCAATAACCAATCAAAATAAACCTAAAATTGTTTTATAAGTGAGCAGTCTCTGCCAATGAGTTGCACTTATAAAGGAACTAACCAGCATTCTTCAGGGCTGACAAGCAATAAATTGAAAGCACCATCATCCTGAAAATGTATGGCACTCCTGATCAAGGGTGACATACTCTTTAAAATGAGTAGAGAGCATACCTCACTTCTGAAACAAGCAAATCAGTCTTAGTCATGAACTCTGTAAAAAATATCTTTAGTAATGATAGCACAATTACTACTGTTTCTTCAGTGTAGGAGGAGCTGGAACATTTCCAAAGTTGTACATTCCTTTACTTCACAAATATGCTACAGAACAACAATAGGTTGCTCATGTATCCACAAACAGCATCTCATTTAATTGCTTGCCATTTTTTTCCTAATTTTGAACAAGTAGTGAGGCTGTCTGGTAAGAGTTAACCCCTCCTAATTCCTGTCACTTTATTCCCTTTCATCCCTACAATTTTCCTTTGTTCTAAATACTACAAATTTCACTTCAGGATGACAGTGAAAAATCCCCTAAGAAATCTCCCACCTCTTCTACATTGTTTATGACATTAAGAAGCAGTAACTTTCAGGTTTTCTTGTACTGTGTAAACTGTATTCCCATCTTTGACCCAAAATTCTACTTTCCCTAAAACATAGTTAGAAAAAGACCATGAAAAGAAATTAAATTAGAAAATTAAGGCTTTCAAAAGTTAGAATTATTCAATCAATTTTATTCATTTAGCAAGTACAGCTGTCTTCTGATTTTATTCATTTAAAAGACCAACTTTCTTTAGTTATGTTCCTTTATGCCAACATAGATGGCTCTTGTGTAAGAAAACTTCTGTCTGGTTAGTTATCTCAGGAATGACTTCCCAAGCATCAGAAATCACACAAATTAATAAATTGCTTGGTCTTTGACTACGCTGACTATACTGCTCTGACAAGGGCCCTTCACTTAAAACCGGTAAGTTAGCAGAAGGGTCAAACGCTGCTGAAAGCCATACATCCCATCACACAAGTAGACAACCACTGAATTTATACCTGTGTTACCTTCACAGGTTCCCGCACAGAGAGCTCAGAGAACAACCTCAAATGAAGTCTGATGGTACAACTGAACACAAAACCCAGAGTGGCTGAGAGCAGGCAGTCAGGAGGTGGGAAGCCAGTTGACCTCTTCTCTAAAAATAAGACAGCAGCACAACAAAACAGTTTGAAAAGGTCCATTTATAAAGTTTTGGAAGCTTTATTATTAGTTACATTCTGTGCAGTTAATTATTTTACACTTTGATTATGCAGACATTTGGTTTTATACGGTGGTTTGCTATTCCAAGCAGACTAATTCAAACTCTTACATATTTTATTCATACCCAGTTCAACAGTCCTACTGTTTGAGAAAAAGGCCACTAAATACTATTACTATAAAATGAATTTAGTCTTTCATCACTTTATTATTGGTTAAAGAATGACAACTGTGAGACTGTCTGGAACACTAAAGAGCAAGAAGGATTAAATTAGCAACAATTTTGCCTTCTAGATTTCATAGACATGAATGTGTGTAGTTAATAAAATGACAACATATTTAAGGAAATTTTGACAACTCTTACCACCCTTTCAGGCGAGTTGTTAGGCCCCTTTCCTCATTCATAAAGCACAACTCAAAGTGATGGATATCCCTGAAAAACATGAGAGACGGATCAAACTCTGAATAGAAACTCTGTAACTAGTGTGGCTAATGGCTTGTTGACCGAGAAATGGGACAACTCTATACAGAGCTTCACAGCCCAAACACTTGCCAAAACTGCACCACTATCCCTACTTCAAAACAGCTAAGTCAAGACTTTAATTAGCCCCTAGACTCCCTACTTCGTGAAATTAAAGTTCATGGTAGAAATTTCTTATCTCATTTGAATGCTCTAGTACGTGGCCAAGTTTCTACTGAAATCTCTGAATCACAAAATGCAAAAATCATTTAAGTATACAGTAATAAGATGCAAAACAGCCAAGATGTTCCTCCTTATTATCTCTTTGCTTAAATGTATTTTTTTCTGGATCATACACTTGATTTCAATGACCTAACACCTGTTACATACAAGAATATTTTCCACAGAAAACATGCATACTTGAAGTTACAAGGAAACCAGAGAATTTTTCAAATCACATTAAAAATAATACAAAGTGTTAATTCCCAGGGAACACAAACACTGTCTTGGGCTACATTTTGCCAAGTCTTGATCAACTCTTCTTTGTGTTTATTTTAACTCCAAAAATCATAAGTTTCCAACTGTTTTACCTGTCTTTGTTTCGAAACTAGAAATACATCTGATTCCATACATACACTGCAAGTTGGAAGTCTCACCTTCATCTAATGTAGAACACTAAGAGCTAGCAGCATTGGGGTTACAAGAGAAAACAGGATAAATTTTGCTCTGACCTTAAAATTTAAAAACCTTTAGACCCCCAAGTCCTCTACAGAATTTCTAAAGTTAAAACAGGAAGCAAGATACTTGAATGGTAGTACCATAGAATTCTTGATTATCACTACATATTTGGCAAGGCAGAGGCATATATACGCCAAAGCACCACTGACCATTGGTCCTTTTACTGCTGGCTAAGCTGGATTTGTGGGACAGTCACACTGACGTATAGGGTATCCTCTAACAGCAGTGATTTAAGTAATCAATATCACAAATAATTAGGCTTTGGGGTTTTGTTGTGGTTTGGTTTTTTGTGGGGGTGGGGGGCATGGGGTTTTTTTGTGCTTTTGTTACAGTCCTCAATAAAGAATGCTCACACACAAGGCCCAACCTGAACCCACTAATACCAGTAAAAAGTGACTAACACTCAGACCCATAAAAGCTGTATGTGCACTCAAAGGGAAAAATAGCTTTTTATATCACAGACACTGATTTATTTTTAAAAGACCTAAAAAAATACGAACAAAGCTATCTGCAGACTGCTTTTATGAAGGAAGACTTTGAGGTTTTCCCCCCATTTTTGTAAGCTAGTAAGCATTTGGCTTCCTTACAAACCCCATATAGTCTCCATGTGTGCCTTCACCTTCCACAGTAATTTTTACGTTTCATTTCACAATTTACAAGTCATGAGGCAACACTCTGTCTTAATACAGTAATTCCAGTGGCTTTAGCATGACACTTGATGAAAATGTATCTCAATAGAAAACAGGATGCTTTATTTATCTTCAACTCTGGTAAGTAAATGCTTTTAAGTACCGCAGAACAAAGGAAAAACCTCATCACAATCATCAAACATACTAGCAAGTAGCGCACGTACACAGAAATTCAGTTTGTCACAAAATAAAATTTCATTACAGGGGTCACGTTGTTCCAGAAGCAGCAGTGAGGGAGATGGTAGAATCATAAGAAATGTGTTGAATCAGTACAAATCCAACCTCAGGCAAGAATTTTACTCAGAAGTTTCATTTTTATTAGCAATTCAAGCTTCGCCTCCTGAGCAATTCAATCCAGAAGTCAGAAGCAAAACATTACTATTGCTTGCCCTGTTAAAAAATTTTTCCAAAAAATAAAACAAACACACAATTTCCCCTAACCAAAAAGAAATGCAAACAGTGATAACAATCAGAAATAATATTAAACAGACATCAGTGGGGTAATATTACAGATTAAAAAATGCCACTAATAGCTTGATTAAGTTTTAAAACATTGCAACAAATCCTCAACTGACCCTTCTAAATTTATTTTTAAGTAAGTATGGCAATTCTGTAATGAGGCATTTTAAAAGCTTCTACTCTTTAAAATAAAGTGGAAAATTATGGCCTATTTAAAAAAAAAAAATCACCATTAAGAATCTCATCGATTAAAAAAATCAAAAGCTGAATAGCAAGCCATTTTAATTCACATTTTCAATATAAACCAAAATGTCACTTGAGTTACAAATCTGGGTACTCTGCTACCTATACGTGCCTTTATAACCTAGGAAGGCTTCATGAAGAAATTACGATTATCTATAACTTACATCTATGCACGTTATAACTTCTCCTTTTTGAGCAACATGGCTCAAAAAGTATGTTCCACATTTTGCTAATTATCACTTGATTAAAAACTAACTACTATTCAGCATCTGGCTCATGGGAAGAGAAATTCAAGCATATGATACATGCACTGTAAAAACATCAGACTAGAGCAATTCTTGATGAGAACAATCACTTGCTATTAAAACATATCCCTAACTTTTTGCAATAACATACTCTTAAAATTGCAAGGGGAGTGGATGTAACGTGATTTTGGATACCCTCGTACAATTCAGCTACACAAAACACTAGGGAAGTCAAGCAGCAAAGCAAGAGAACAAGACTTCCAGTCTTCACTTATAACCTTGTTTAAAGGATTTAGTCTGCCAAACTCCAGGTCCCAGAACCTTTCTCAAGAACGAAGCCATTGAAACTACACAAGTAGTCCAATTGGAGTTGTGTTTTGAACGAGCCGAATAAGTATTATGGCTTAACACACAACACTACGGAGAGAAAAAATGATGGAAAAAGAGCACTTAATCTAGTGCTGTATCATAAGCTTAAAAAACCTCCTTCTGCCAGACCAGTTACCAAGAACTAATGAGTATATACTCTGAAAACTGCAGTAAGGACTATCTTAATAAGTTTCTCATAAATATTCAAAAGACCCACCATATTAGCAGTTCCAAACATAGTAAAGGGTGAAGGTCTCTTAAAGAACAGCTCTAAGCATAACGCAGCCGATTCTGACTGGAACCTTATGTTGAGCCAACACCAGCTGACAAGGGCATGACCTTCCATTGATGCTGAAAATGATGACTTGGTTCAAAAATTGTTTCGTTTTGCTGCCACAAATTTAACAGCTCAGGCTTTGTCCCCATGAGACGAGTAAAACATGCTCATTAGGTAACCTAGTTCCACAGAGATAGGATTTTAAACAAAGGCTAAGCACCTTTATTTTAATATTACAAATATGTCCTCAAGGTACTTCAATGCAGACCAGTTGTAGAGGTGAAAACCAAGCACAGATCTCTGGTCCCACAACTGTGCCACAGTACCACATTCTCAACAGGAAGGCTGCAGTGACAAAAGTTATGGGTAACATTAAATATGTCAACAAAAAGCAGTGAGCACTGAGCAGAAATACAGCTCAATACAACACCATGGCAATTCTGAACCTCTTCAGAAAACGTGCATAAATAAAAGGAAATCATTTTTGCTTTGTTTATCCAGTCTAACAGGCAAGACAATTATGAATTATTTTAGCAACTTCTTTCAGCTTGTCCAAAATATTTACTGCCCATTGTTTTCATCTTCCTAGATACAGACATGCCAATGTCAAGCAATATCTGTTACAATCAACTTGGATTTACTATTCCTACCATCTGTCTTAAGTCTAACCAATAAAGTAACAATGAACAAGAAAAGAGGAAGCGAGGAAAAAGGGAATCAGAATACCACAGAGATAAGGAGGCAGTTATTTCTTACTCTGAATGCAATAACAAGAACTCTAGAGGCCAAAATGTTCCAGCTGAGCTAACTATGGCTTCCTGCTGCTCTTACTAACATGGTATTGTAGAAAAGTAATTGCAAATATTACTCACAAAATACCAAATAGAAACAAACAAGATAATGGAAGAAACATGTATCTACTGGCAAAGCCAAAACTCATTAAAAGATTATATTCAATATGCTTTGAAGCCATCTGTACAAAGTGACAGTGGAAGCTTTTAAATTTAAATAAACCTTTTAAAACTCCTTATTTCACTAAAGGTGGAAGTTCGACCTTAACTGTTAATTTAAATGGCTACAACTGAAGTCGGTTAAACAACCAAACAAACTGGAGTTTCATAAATGCAGCTTCAAAGGTACCCTCAGAACTGGAGCCACATCCCAGCCAGACCCACAGCTCTGTCCAGCCAGCTCTCCCTTCACATCCCTTGCCCATGCTGGGAGATCCGCTGATGGGTTGTACTCTCTGGTGAGAAACGTAAAGGGAGATTGTCTTGCACCCCTGAAACTCCTTTCTGGACTTCCTGCCCTTTGCACCATCAGGATCCTTGCAACTTTGCTTCTTCTTGTAGAAGACAGAATAATTTGAAGGATATTCCCTTATTAACCATCTTATTTTCACAGAATCGCAGAACGGTTGAGGTTGGAAAGGACCACTGGAGATCATCTGGTACAATTCCCCTGCTCAAAGCAGAGTCAATTATCAGCAAGTTGCTCAGGTTTTGAAAATCTCCAGGAATGTAATCTCCACAACTTCTCTGGGCAACTTGCTCCAGAGTTCAGTTCACCCTTACAGTAAATTTTTTTCCTCAGTTTTTGATCGAAATAATGACTTCCCCACTTGGTACCTATCAGCATATTAGGCTGTGCTGCCTGTTGTAGTATTCTTGATCAGTGGGAGCTGCTTAAATCAATGAGCTCTAAAAATGACAGCACGATGTATAACCATGAAATTTATTGAACATGCCTGCATGCATTAGTAATGACACAGTACGGCCTCTGGGTCCAATAATGCAGAGAGCCGGATTCCTTCATCTTCCAATGACTGCTCTAAATTCCCTAGTCACACAAGGACATAGAAAACAGGCATACATTTTTTTACTCCTGGATATTACACCTACTTCAAACCAGTTGGATTTTGTCTTTTTACTGTACATACCTGGTAAGTTTATTTCAATTTCATAGTGTCAAAGATATTGTAAATAACTAGTTTCTCACCAAGCAACTACTATTAACACTCCTTGCCTGCAAAAATACATGCAAGCAGTTGTTCTGAGGTGGAGCTAGGAGAAATCTGTGTAAACTCAGTGCTCTTGAGACTTCTAGCAGAAATCAGTCACTTGATTTCATGTGAAATGACAAGAATGCAGAAGCATTTTTTTTGTTCTTTATTACAAAAGTCTCAAGTGACATTTGCTGTAAGAAAAACAAAACAGGCAGTGAAATGTCAAAGGTTTCCCAAAGAGAAGTCAGTTCTGTTTAATGATTGTCCTCTTAAAACACGTAAGTAATTTAGGTGTATTCACTCAAACTACACCTGTGCGAAGAAGAGAGAAAAGAGTATCAGGCAGTTGATCACTAATACTAAAACTGTGTAATTGTTGTATTTGTGCATAATTCCTTTCTCATTTTATATTCTCTAGAAGAAAATGCCTTGAGAGATTTCTTTTCCCCATTAGAATTCTCCAACTTGCTGTAAATATTTTATATCTGTGCAGCTACTGAAGTCACTAAATTATCAATCTTGTACTCTAAAATAAGTCAGCCTATTTCAGAGTCTTCCCCCCTCTCCTCCTTCTTCATTACCGCTATTTTCATCCTGGACTCTGCACACACTGCACGCACCTGTAATCTGTATCTACATTGTATTAGTAGGATTCACCTAATTAGATTTATTTTCTTCAAGTGAGAAAAAAGTGACATGCTAAGCCTGCCAGTTCTTTGAAGAACGTCCTAGAAGGTCAAATGGTGTGCATACAAGGTCTTTGTGATCTCTTTGACACAAGTAAGGAAAGGTTAGTCAACATTTCAGATGCCTTCAGTAATGAAAAGCAAAGTAACGGGTATTGATTCCATTCACATCAATCTCAAAATAGTAAACAAAATAATTATATTCTCTGTATAGCAGTCTCATGGGTACATGCAGATGTACTTAACAGATCTACAGACAGCAGAAAACTCCTTTAAATCAGATCCTGTGTGAAATTCTAGTTTTCTTAATTGAGCTACTATGCAGACTCAAACACTGTACAAAGATTGGAACTTTTCCTATCCGTTACAGCCCCAAGTTTGCATACTTTTGAAACAATAGCTGTGTTCTTTAACAGAGATACCTGTATTACTTTTTGAAGCCTTTACAATCCCAAAATATGTTGGTTTACTGCTTTAAAAAACACATAAAAAATAAAATTAAAAAATAACACTCTTTCCTTTGTGAGACCAGCTGCTTTCTCGTAGACGTCAACCTCTTTTCACAGGAAATAGTTGCGTTTATTCTGTAACTCTTATTAGTCTTTCCCTTGTTTTGTGGTACCATGACAAACTACAGCCTAGATTATTTTTTTAGGCCTCTCAAGGGCTAAAAGGCTTCTCCCACAGGCCTTGCTTCCTGCATCACTGGTGGAACCACACAGCACAATCACGTATACACTAAATCTCTAGCCTACAGCCTCCTTTTCCCCAACTGCATTACTGCAACAGCCACATCTGCATCTGGCACCTGTAAGTTCTTTCATCACAGGAATCAGCAACTAATTTGTTTAATAAAGTAAAACACAGCACAAAATGCAGCAGTATTTATCCATTATCACACAGGTAGTAAGCCTGCAGCACAAAAGATAAAACCAATAAAAAGTCAATACATAATCTTATTTATGCTTAAAATGTCTATTGCCAATTGTTGCAGTTCTCTCAGTCCAACTAATGCCCACCTCCTGGTGGAGAAAACAACCTCAACCTCTCTGTTCCCTGGCTACTACACCAGCATTCTCTAACACTCTCTTAGTTAGCCTCCTAGTTCACATAAATCCCTCCTCCTTTTCTAGACATGGTTAGCGTTCCTAGATTCTAGTGTTACTAGAATCCTCTCTCAAACTGACCACAGTAAAAGAGAAATGTCACAGTACTGAGAAAAGGAGCAGAGCAGTAGACACCCTCTTAGATAAAGCTTAGCTATTTTATTTGAGTATTAGTTGGGATATTCCCTATTTATCTAAGCTATTGTTTAATCTCTAGTGCCTGGTTCTTTATACAAGTCCCTTCATCAAGTCAGATGGAAAAGGCAACAAAACACACTATATTAGATTATATCTGAGAACCAAAAAGATTTCTTTTGTAAGATGCATACATTTTCTGTAGGCCTAGCCTGGATTTCTTCAGGAGAGAAGGAAAAAAAGTGTTAGTAAACTACTTAAGAACTGGGAGAGCTGTATGTGAGAAAGGACAACGTAACACTAAGATCTAATAGCAAACTATTTTCAGCAGAAGGCAGGAATTGCTAATACCAGTACAAGTGACAACAGAAGAACTTCATCTGGAATTCAGTATGATATTCCAGAAGTCCACATTAGAGAAAGATTATCTCAGCATAAATACAGACAACTGAAACTACCTGGGAATGGACTATCCATTTCATGAGCAGAAGATAAGAGTTTGGATTATTTAGCCCAGCAAAACAAAGGCCGAAAGGAGGTAGAACTGTCCTCACTAAATATACTAAACATGCATCTCTTTCCCAACTGAAAAAAAAAAAAAAGTGGGGGGGGGGGGGGAGACAATTCACCCCAGTTACTTTCCAAACCTAAGAGTTACAAGGTCTCCCTACCAAAACACAACACCTCCATGTAGCAAGTATGAGATTAAACAGTTTTTCCTGTTTTCTTAAATTGAAGTTAGTTACTTATTTAGGAAAATCATGCAGATTATACTGTGAATAAGACTGCATCTTTCAAGCCTGCCAGCTACACCATCAACTTTAATACATATTTGGATAATATGGAAGTTTAAGAACGGAAAATGCAAATACCAATTAAGAAAACTAGACAAACTGAATTCAGTATTTTCTGAAGGTAATGTTACATGGAAAGCTTGCTGCATTTTAACATGAGGCACTGAAGTCCTTCAAATACTGATACATAAAATGAGGTAAAAAGTTACAGAGCCTAGAGCTTTGGTTTCCATAAAAGGAGATATCTTTGTATCATCCCCCGACTTCTATCTTTCATAAATTTCAGAACATTTAACTCATGAAATTTTCAAGTTCTTTCTAGTCCTTTGTGGCACACAGAACTTGCTTTTACTTATTTCTACAATCAGATGGAGAATGTGAAGCTAACTTCTCATTTAGGACACAAACAGATTTAATCCAAGAGAAAGGGAGAGAATACAAAGTCAAAATAACATGGGAAAGGAAAATATCTTGCAGGACAGGGCTTAGGACACTCACAATTCTGTTGGCCGATATTAAGGTTACCAACATCACTACCCTCCTACAGAGAGGGAAATGAGAAGAATTTGCTAAAAATAGATAGAACTGTTTGGAAGGATGCCTATCCTTATTTGTGCATTCATCTGTTTAATTGTGGGCAATATAGTCCACTAGACAGCCTGAGGCAAGCAGGGATGTTCAATAGTCTCCAAATTATACAATCACAACTGGAGATTGGACTTAATTACACAGTTTACAATAGTACAAATGGAAAATTTGTATTTTGAAACTCATCACAGTTTTAAGTACCTCTGAACTTTTTTTACTCAGGATTGGGAATGTACTAAATGTCTGTGTGCAGTTTTAAACAAGGACGGTGAAAAAGGAATTCTCATGTTTACCATATGACCTCAAGTCTTCCAAATCCCATGAATCTCAGTAGCTAATGATATCATAAATGTATACAAATATACATTCATATCTGGACATCAAAAATCCCCTAGAGTAAGCAAAGTAAAAAAAATCAAGTTTTATGCTAAAAGTTCCTCTTAGTTTGGTAGTCTGAGGAAATTGACATTTTTTGCATACTGATCTGCAAATGCATTTTTAAAGTATTTGCAATAATTTAATTCTTTAAATGTACTTGTCCATACATATTACCAAATTAATCCATTTTTATTTGAAAATAAAGCTGAAAAAGCCACATAAACCTAAAAGAAACAAGCCAAGGGAAGTTTATATCTGTGATCCAAACCTTCGGAAGGATTCCTAAACCAAATTCCCTTGGTTTCAGTGACAATATTATAAAGAAATATAATGGAATTTAACAGGAACTGGGTTCCTAAATCCCTCTAAGAATTTGGGCCTAAATTTCTAAGGGATCACTGAAAGTCTCAGCCAAGGTACCAACTTATTTCTAAGTCAGAGAGAGGTTCTCACATATTCCTTTTATTCAGGGTTCAATCACCACTGATCTTCCTTCAAAGGAAATCTGAGCAAGCCAGGCTGCAAACCTCATCAGACCTCTGCTACTTGTTAGCAGAAGGTCCAACAGCTCGAGAAATTCCTTAGTGAGTGTTCTGTCCTCTCAGTAAGGCTTAGAAAAAGTACAATGATACCTAGCCAGAAAAAAAAAAAAAAAAATTTTGCATTGTGAATAGAGTAAGTGTGTTCAAACAGTCAGGAAAAAAAAGCCCTTGGAAAACAGAATACTGTATTATCTCCTGATAATCTAAATGCAAATACTTGCCTAGCATTGTGAAGAGATTAAGCTTTATGCAATTAATAATATTTAGAGTTTATGTTAATTTTCAATTTAAAAACCACCGCTAACAATACAAAACAAGAATTTTGTTATTGGGTTGTATGTCACTAGACAAGTTATATTAGATCTTCCTGAAGAGCTAAATGAATACAGCAAGCTTCCGGTCTGCTTAACATTGGTTCTTCAGTCCCTTAAAAACTAAAGTTATCATACTGCTTCTCTGCTTCAAAACGGTGAAAAGTGGTTTGTGGTGTCATAAATGAAATGAGGCGGTTATTTCCTTGAACAGATAGATGAGCATGACTTGGGATTCAGAAACCCCACCATCAACGCAGTAAGTAGTCTGTTTATCACCTACAGGAACATATTATCATGAAACAGCGATAAAAAAGATGATGTAGCAAATACTCTTCCAAGAAAATATCCTCATTGCATATAGGGCAAAACATCAGCACAAAACATGTTCTCAAGAACTAGTGGGTTAATTCATTAATAGTATCCTAAGAAAATTTTCCGAGGAACATTGTTCTGTCTGGATTCTTATCTGTCACACTTCGAGAGTTTTATCTCAGCATTAAGCAACAAAACAACATGTAATATACTATTACATTAAAAAGAATATAAAATTCTACTTGAATTTGATTAGATTTACTTCAAGTTTGTTATGGAAGGGTTTCACTAAGCAGTCCTGATGCTGAACTTCTTAGTACCGAGTCTTGAACATTTAAAGCACAAATCAGTCCTTTTATACTGTAAACTTTCCTACAGCAGATAGAGTTTTGGTACAATGCCACTAAACAGAAGACAGGCAACAAATAAGGTCTAGAAGTTAACCAACAACTAGGATTTTATTTAATAACCTCCAGAACAGTAAAATTGAAGACATGCATATTTCTCTGGACCACGCTGAGTTTGTCCTGTTGACAAACTGTAGGTATATTTGGACACAAAGATGGTAACACCATCAGAAATAGAAGGCTGTATACTCAGGAAGCTACTGCATGCAATACTTGCACATTTGAGTTTTCTGTTTGACATCAAATCACAAATTAATAAAGTACACATGAATCTGTATGAACAACTGAATCTGAAGCTTCATATAGGCTTCACACCCCAAGATTATTTGTGATACATTGTTTAAGCTTTCTTATCATGCTTAAAACCCACAAAGAGATTTTATTCTATTCAGTATAAATACATAGTAATTTTACGTTGGACTTGCGGCTAATCATCTGATCAACAAAACAAAGAGAGAGGTAGGAAGTAAGGGAATAAACACGTATCTCTGGGAAGCTAGGTATTACTTTCAAGAAACATTGGTATTCCCGAATTCCTGGCCATAATCTGCACCTTCCATTCAACTTCACTGACTTTAGGCTTGGAAAAGAAAATCAGAGGATAGCATCAATATTCTAGAATGTGTCCCTCTAATGGAGAAAGACACATAAAGATGTATCAGTATTAAGACAAAATTACATTCCAGTTTAAGGACAGAACTGGAATAAACATTATTGTTACTGATAAAGAAATTCTACCAAGGTTTCAAATTTATGGATTATACAATTCAATAAGCTTCCATTGCCACATCACATTAAAAACAGTGTCTTACCCTCCACCTCTAAAATACTGCCTCAGGAGAGGGAACACTGTTTTTTACTTCCATTATCTTTCAGCCTGAAGAAAGGAAGTGCCTTGGTCCTGAATCAGAACCCACAGGAATTTAGCAAGTGCTATTTCTGCTTGTAGTAAAGTCTTCAATATGCAATTTACATCTTGATATGTCATCATTTCTTGGTATTTAACTTAGTAACAGCTTCCCTAAAGTAGAGATTTTATTAGATAAATTATGGAAGTAGCAGCCTGGGTGTAGCGGAGACAGCATAAATTCCTGAATCAATACAAAATATGTCCCTGGTAGTAGTTGTTATTCTATGCAGGTGTGTTATTGATTACAGTCATAATGATCTCACTTTAGCTGCTGTCAATAACTCACTACTTGTATTGTCACACTGAATTAAAGAAGAACCAGTCTAAAAATATGTGGAGAAGTTATACCAGCATGGCATGACCCAGCCTGTGGCGTAAAGAAGCAAAACACTGCCAGTTTAAGTTAGCATTCATGTTTGAGACTTCACTTGACATTACATTGATAAAATAAAGTCAAATGTGATATTTATTCAGGCAGAGGAGATTATGTCTGAAACATATCGGAAAACTCTTAAATTTATAGTTACTACATACAATAAAACTATGCTTTCAATTCCTTGGGACACTGTTGGTGTGCACTTATTGATATGCAAAACTGAATCAAAGTTTTACGGAGGGCTACTGCCATTTTACTGATCAACAAGACTGAAGCTTCCTTGTATCAGATTAAGAATTGTAGAAGGAATGTTAGATTATTTCACTTTTTAAAATAGAGTTCATTTCTAAATCAAAACTTGACAGCAATACACAATAGCAGAATATTAACCATAAGCCAAAGATTTGTGCAGTATTGAAAAGTTAAGTATAGATAATGTTATTATCACAATTGTATGAAACACTTCATTAATGTTAGCATATATAAGCATTTTTCTTTTAAGTACTTCAGAGCAGACACATAGCAAAACAAAAATACTCATTGTCACTGGCCTATCAAAATGGAGAAACAGATCCAGACATGAGCGACAAAAGACTTCCTACTTCAGCAATCTGATCTTTATGCCATTTTATCCCATTGTACAGGATTAACAAAATATTAGGATTGTATCTCAAAGGGAAGAGCAGAATATTGTTAAAAATATCTACACCATTAATTACAGTGTTCTGTACACATTCTAGAGAAGCACTGCAACATTTAATAAAACTTGCATTTCATTAAAAAAAATCCACAACACACCATTTTAAAGGAACATTGTTTTTATGAGACACTTCAATTGCATTTCCCATTTATCTCCTGTTGATACCAGAAGATTCTCCTTCACAAACCCCAATATAACACCGTAAGTCATGCTCATGTCCACCTATCTCTCCATTGGTAGTCATGTCTAAGGTTTCCTTCTCTCTCCCAGGGACAGCAAAACAGAAACGGAAACTCTTCCAGTACCAAGCTTATGGATTCTACTAGACTGCTGTGAGTGATATTACGTCAATACATACCACAAGAAACTCAACCAACCATCAACAGAATTCTTTCAAAGTTCTGACAACTGCGCAAAATGACCAAAATTATTTTGTTGCCTTCAACCTCATAGGCAAGGTGTATGAATGGTTGCCTAAAGAAAATTCAACCCATCAATGAGTGACTAAAATACCTACCACGTGAAAGTTCTTCAAAATTTTGATATATACATAAGAATAATGTCCATGCGGTCTCAGTTTCAGCAGCTGACATACACGTTTAATTTAGGAAGCTAGTCTCTATGTACTACCCATAGTTGCTACCCTGGGGAGGGTGGGGTGGGGGGGTGCGCGGAGAGAGAGAGACGCTCCTTCAAAGTGCCAGTTAAAACACTAAAACACTTGATTCAAACTCACAGACTGAATCAACCTCTGGAGAAGTCCATCTGTCTCTATCCATTGTTTTTATCTGCAGCCAGCAGTGGCTGCCCTTTCTAACTCAGGCATCTAATTGATGTGCCTGAAGTTACTGTAGCTACCCCAACTTTAGCGTCACATCTCAGATTCTCCTTCCCCTAGATAGTCCACACTTTATGAACCATATTTGAGGTCACTCTGCAATTGGCTTTCCTCTGGGGAATCTCTGCAACCTGCTACTCTGCATACTGTCAAAAAGATTATTATTTTTTCATTTAAAACCTGCAAAAATAAGTCCACCCAATATCACTACATACATTCAGTGCTCATCAAGCTGTGAATCCAGCAGACGTGGACACTCTTGATTAGCCATAGGAATAATCCAGTGAAAGTCTGTGCGATTGCTACTGTCGCTGTTCTAGATAGCAGTTACTTAAAATTTTATCACTACATAACCCAAATTAAATAATGTTTACTGTAATGAAAAGGTCCCATGGAGGAATTGTGCTGATATACTTCCAACTCACGGGTAGAAATTATACCGCCAGAGCTGATGAAGAACAGGCAATTAAATTACTGGAAACAGTAGCTCTAGTTTCACAAACTTTACATTGCAACGAATGTAGATCAATTAAGAAAAGACTTTCTTACAGCAACAAGTTAAGGTAGCATTATTCTGTACAAAAAAAAACATGATCATTCCTTTTATGATAGCAGAAATAAGAGGGGGAAAAAAAACAAGCTTAGAAAAGAAAAAAGGCATATGTGATACACAGCCCAGATCCTGTAAAGGTATTTTTTTCTGGCCAGTACTCCAAACGAAGCTACTGCTCAGCACCTCAAAGTCAGTCAATACCACCGCACCTGTAAGAATTCTCATAGGGATTATTTCGTTAGATAACTCAAAACATCCAATTAAGAATGCAGGTCTTTATACCAATCCCCCAGAAAGTCCACTCTCAAGGATGACTGTGCAAAGGAAGCACTGATGCCTAATTCCGCACTCCCAGATTATTAAATTCTAAAAGAAATAAGGAAAAGAAGAAATATTTCAAGTTTACCATACCTACACAACATCAGGACAGGCCCCAAACTGATTTACTCAGTTCTTCCCTCTCACTTGCTCACAATGTTTAAGCTGTAACTCTTCAGTAATGTATTTCAGAAGACAGTAAATGCTTCACAACTCTTAAATAAACCATAAGCAGCTAAACAGTAACGGTTCTGGAGGACAAAGGCCTGTTGGCAAGGCACTAGACTTCAAGCTTCCAATGGCTTGTGACAGCAATAATAAGGCAAACAAAATAAATAATAAAAATGAAATTGTGAAAGGTACCTTGACAGTGTCCTTTTAATCTTCAGCCAACTTGAGGTGTCATGTAAGCACTGAAGCAGCAAAGAGATGATACTGCTTAGACAGCAAAATATCCCAATTTCTCCCTGACCTACAAATCATACGCTAACAGATTAGTGGTGTGCTGGCATATATCTGCACAGTAGCTCACAGAAAGCTTCTGAAACAAAATGCATGTGCTCGGAGATGCAGAAAAAACGTAATTATAAACAACTTCAACTCAAGTATGCACAGATTTTGATGCTGCAGTCTAGGATCTTTGTTCCATAAGGTCCCTGACTGTCCAAGAAAGCCGTCATATCTGTAGAGCATACTGTATGTAACTCAGAAACAGAAAGGTCTTCCCAGGGCAATATAAACTGGAGAGTGCAGCAGAGAAGTACAATCCTGCCCACGTGTTCTTAATGGATCTCAGTATCTTGTGATAACTGCCACCAGCAGTATCACCATTAGACAAGCGTTGGATGAAAATTACTTTCCTGGGCTACTCAGCCTGGAATCTGTGATCTAAATATTACAATTTTGCCCTTCCTAAATATCCTCTATATTCAAAATCACTCAACTTGTCTCATGGTAATTAATATCAGCTGATGACAGAGGACTGAGACTTGCAAAATCAGACCAAGCGATCCTTCATAAAGAGGGAGAGATGCAGAACTGCACCTACTCAGGCTCACATGTTCTTTCCTCAGTGTACTATTGCTAGTAAACATTTTCTATCTTGTGCAACAAGTCTACACTTGAGAAAACACAGATTCAGATATCTACAGAAGTACTCACTGATTTCGTTTTTCTAGGTTAACTCCTCAGAGGGCCTGATTTTGAAAGATACAATTAAGCAGATCCCTTGACCTCATTGTGGCCAGCCTCTTAGAACCAACTTCAGATGGCTTTTACTTGGAACCAATGACATTTCTATCAATTTTTATCTAGATTGGACAACAAAAATACAACTACATAGCAACACATGAGGGTATAAACACAGTATCAACTTTCACAGAATTTGATAAAGTAATCAGTTAAAAAGAAATCTATGAAGCCAGTCATTTCAGGGGTATAATGGTGCCTTACTTAGTTAAGAGTCATGATTTCCAGAAAGAGGCCATTTGTTTCAATAGTAGTATGCTCCCAGTAATGACAACTATGGTAAGAAAATACATTCAGTCATGTTCTTTGTGGGAATGAACAGTGACTAGATATGAGCTTCATTAACTAAATTGAAGTGTTCTCTACAAGACATTAAAATATTTAAAAATGCCACCCATATATACATTCCTACTTGGTCTCTTGTACGTTTTTTTATCCCCAAGATTAACTGATGTTCCAAGAAAGGCCTGTATTTTGGTGGGTCAAAATGCCAAACTACCCTGAAACACGGGCAATCAATGACTCTCATCAGGACTCTAAAATGATGTTTTGTTTGAGGTAGTGTGTATAAATTAATAACGAATAATAGATGTTCCCCACTTACTACTAAATGATCAGCCATTTACACACCAAAGATGCTACTTATTGAAAACGCGACTGCTAAAGGGTTGACCGCCAGCCTTTCAAAGGATTGGATATTCCGAAATTGAGCTGCCTGTTCTTACAGCCTCACAGAAAAGCAGACACACAAGAAGAATCTGATTCAATAGAATTAGTTGTCTTACATACTATTGAAAATGAACGCAACCTAAGCTAATGCTAGAAGATCTAGACCTCTAGAACCTCAGCATATAGAACAAGAAGCAGCTTTACAGTTTGTTTTGGATTGCCTGTGAAACACAAGGGTAGGAGTGAAAAGGGCAAACAAGGAACAAAAAACTTGCACCACAGTTTTTCGGGTTTGGGTTTGTTTTACACAAGTGAGCTGAGAGAAATAAAAAACCACTTCATTATGTGAAACGGTTGCTGCTTTTTTCAGACGTTGAGATAGGTGGGTAACCCTCTTGCTTCAGCACACGTGTAGACCTGGGATTTAAGAGAATACTTCAAGATCTCCTTGTTCTTATTTTAATGCTTAAACCCGCAATATCGCTAATACCATTTTCTGAAGAAAGTATGTTTGCCAAGTTACTTGTATACTCCAAATGTTTTGCATTATGGAAAGAACACTTTTTCTAAAAATATGTGGATTTTTATCTTAACAAAAATCTCAGTGCTGATTTCCAGGTGACTCATATGAAGTCTGAGTAAGATAATGCATGCAACACATGTGAAAAATTCTTTCCCTATCCATACTGGTGTAACCTTAGAGTTGGTCTTTTTCCTCCTTCTTCCGTAGAGATAGGCAATTAGGAATAGAATGCACTCACACTAGACAAGATACTGTCATACTCTGGTTAAACTGTAAAGACATAAGCTAAATGTAATCTCACAGTTAGCTGCTACAGCATTTGTTTACGATGTTTGTGTCAATGATTTATACTCACACAATAAAATATTAAGAGCAACAAATTATAAACCTGGTAGCATAAGAATTCTAACAGGTTTTCCTCAGAGTGTATCAATTCTGACACTAACCAAGATCCACCAAAAGCACTGCAGAAATAGTGTGTTGCATTACATAAAATCAAATACAGAAGCTTAGCTTTATATAACTGCAATATGCACGCAGATGGTCTTCAGGATAAGATATATTCTCTAAACTGCAGTTTGTACAAAATCTGAAGTATAAGCAAAAGGCAGGAATTTTTGCCATTTCTAGTGCAGTGTCCTAACTCAATATCATGGGAAACTCTCTAATTATAACTCCTACCAGTTCTTTCGATATTAAAGAATTGCCGGCACCGAAATCCATTGCAGAGATTTTGAATTAATAGATTAAAATCAAAGGGAAGGATTTTTCATCCATTCTAGCTAAATAGTAGGTCAAATGTATGGTTATAATAACTGAAATTCAGTTATTTATGTTGACAGCAACTATGGCATAAACTCAACATTCTAAGATTTATAAAGATCACCAATGTCAAAGAGAATACATTCTACACATCTCTGAACAATACAGGAGGATAAACTATGCAGTGAAACTATGCAGTCACACTGTATTGTTCTTCTAAACCTTGCCCTCCCAACACATTCCTTTAGCCAAGCAATGGGAAGATAAACCCACTTGCCTAATGGAGCCTATAATTTAAATATTTCAGACAAGCATTTGCAGAGATGTTGCTTAAAATAAATTTAACAGCCAGCCATCCAAATATCTTGCATGACGAAGATCACCGTATAGTTCACAACTTCTTTTTTTCTGTAGAAACTCCAAACTACCCAGCCCTTTCAGTTACTTTAGTCACCATGCATATCCCATATTACTTCAATACAACCAACCTTTTTTCTTCTACAAGAGATATAATACGAAGCTGCAATATTTCTCTTTTGCAGTGCCTTGCAACATCTCCAAAGCCACTAAAATTTCAGATTTTACTACTGCACCATGCAGTCCTGCACAATTTTGTAAACAAAATATGTTTAAATTTACGGAACATTAAAGGGCTAATGTACTTAATACAGAATGCAGCACTTCATCCACAGGAAGATACAATCAGCCAATGTCAATATTCTGTCACTCAGAATCAGGATTTTTACCATAAAGCATTCCCATTAATACAAAACAAGGGTTTTTTTCCCCACTAACGTGTATCTAGTGTTTAAAATATTATTGGTATAAAAGCAGGTCTTCACACGATGTCAAAAAAAAATCTGCCTAGGTTTTTTTTTTCCTAACATGCTAAGAATCATATTTCATATTTTGACCTACCTAAGGTACAACAGTACCCTGTAAAAAGCAAAGTACACGTTATAAGAATTCCCCCTTCTACATACACAAACAAGTGCCCACATATTAAAAAAAAAAACCCAGTCTTTACTATTTGCAGGCTAGAAGTGAAAATTTTAAAGAGTTGATCAAGTTTTGCAAACATTAGATTTTAATCATGTACAGCAATACTGCAGAGCAAATGAAAAGGAAAAAAAATAACTAACTTTGGCTTTTAAGTCTAATAGATTTCACGTTTGGGAAGAAATACGTTAGTTTTGTTTGGTCTTTGCTACAAAAAGACTCGTCTCCTATGAAAGCCACAAATAACCTGAGCAATGACTTCCCTCCATGACAAGAACTGCCCATCATATCGCCGGATTAATACAACGTTGATTTGTTTAGGGGTTGCTCGTGCGTGTGGCTTGCGTATGTGATTTTAGCCATTCGTACACATCAACTCCTCGTTGCGCATCTCACCATAAACTGATGAGCGCTGCTAAACCTCCAACAGCAATCTTTAGCAAACAAAGAAGGCTAGTCTGCAATCGCGATGCAAAACCATCCCAAACGTACTACACCCTGCAAGAACCTCTCCCAGAAAATAGCCCGGCAACCTCATTCATTCCCCCCAACCCAACGATCTGCTCACCATCTCCTCCGTCTTATTCCTCTGTCCTCAGCTTATTTTCCGTCCTTCTGCTGGCTCCCAGGAGGCNCTGCGTTTTTAAGGCACGCAGGGGTTTCTCCTCTCTAGACTCCGCTCCCGTGCGCGCCACGCGTCGCCTCAGCAGCGGCTCCCCTCACGCCCCCGCTGCCACCGGCCCGCCGGGGAGCCCCCGCCGCAGCAGCCCCCGCCGCCGCTCCGAAGCCACGGTCGGAGGCCCACGCGGAAAAGCGCGCGCCCTTCCCAACCGCGGTGACAAGAAACGACCGCCCCGCTGGAGCGCCCCTCAGGAGAGGGCTCGGCGCGTCCCAGGCAGCCCGTGTCGCTACCGTCTCTCNTCTCTTTCAGTCATTTTACTTTTCGGTAAGGTGTCCTCTAACGCTTGGGAAGACTGCATCGTTAGAAGACTCTTAATGTCTGAATTTGTGAAAATATTTACTTTCCACCCAGCCGTGGTGTCAAGGTCTCAGTGTTTCGGAGCTCGCCAGGTGCGGGGATGCGGAGGAGCGAGACCCGGGCACCTGACCCAAGCTGGCCAACAGG